>VWPW01017979.1:61850-165917 GCA_013389825.1 Crypturellus undulatus
GCCTCCTCTCGCCGCCCGTCGAGCAACCGCGAAACCGCGCGGGCGGCGCCGCCGCCGCCAGTTGCCGGCACCTGTCGGCTGGGGCGCGGCTCCGCCCTGCGCAGCGCGAGCGAGCGCGCCTCCCGCCCCGCGCCGAGCGACCGTTAACCTCCGCGCGGGCGTTACAGCCCGTGGCGCGCGGGGAGGTCGGTGACACACGGCACGGGGAAGGGGCACGTAATGCAGCTAAAGGTAGTTGCCCCAAAGCGAAAACAAATGTATACACGTAAGGAGTATGAAGTTACTTCGACTGAGACCTATTCAGCTTAACCAACCAACAATACTTCAGGTATTCCTCGATGCTGTGCGTTGTCTGGTACCATGAGTCGACATGGCAGCTTTACAAGCCTCATGAAACATTTTCCTTTGTAAAGCAACGGATTGTATCAAAGAGAAAATTATTTCCCCCTTTCAGAGCTGAGGAGGCTGCTGCTGTTTGGGATTCTTGATTTCTAGCTACCAGTGTTAGTCTTCATTGGGCCTCAGGCACTAACCAATTTTTAGGGTGTTTCCACTTGTCTGAGTAGGAAAAAAATCAGATATTTATTTGGTGCAACTCTGTTTACAGAGAAAATAAAAAGTGAAAATCTTAGTCTGGAACAAACAGGAGATGGCTGTTGCCTTAATCAATAAGTCACTGTTACACAAAAGCCATTTTCTCACTCACCTTACAAATAATTCTCAACACAAGCATTCTGCTGTCTAATTAGTTCTCCTCTCTGATTTTTCCTTTTTTTTTAAATCATACCTATCTCATACGCATGCAGAACTGTGAGATAAACATGCCTCTGTTATAGAAGTGAAACAATTCAGTTCTCGTCAGTCTTACATATGCCTTGTGTTATGGGTGACAGCTCCTGTCATTCAAAAGGAAAAGAAATTTAACTGCAAATCATCTATTGCAAATCTACACCTATTGCAGGTATTCAGCAACTACTTCATTAAGATTTGACCCACTCCACAAGATCCAGTACCACTTTAAATAAAATGCAAAAGTTTCATTTCATACTACTGCTGCTCTGCTTAATTTATGTATATTTAGAGTATACAAAGACTTCATCACAAGTCATTGTTTTGGTTATGATCGGAAAAGTGCTTTTCGTTTATGTAAACAGTATAGCAAGCATTTACAGACAGATCATACATCTGGTCAAGCTTACCCTGCTGGATTCTCAAGAGGCTTGTCCGGCAGGGATTCACATCTTTCATCCTACATGTCCTCAGTTTTCAGAAGTTATAATGTACTTAAAAAGATTTGCGGCTGTGCCTAAGGTTCTAAAACATCATTCCTTCCTCTTTATCAATTCGTCATTGTTTGTATGAAAAGTACATAGATACAAGCAAAATGAACACCCACATGGGCTGTTCTGTAGATTTTTCTTCAACATTCTCAATTTTTGGTATAAAATTTAGGAGCACTGGGAATCCCCGGATTTCTGCCACATATCATAGGTTGGTTTTTGAACCAAACAAACTGCTCAGCTTCTTGTCACACTTTTGCTGGTTCAAGTGGCACCTTCATGATTTCTGTTACAAAAGCTCATCCAGGTCCTAATTTCTCTCTCTCTTCTTTTTTTTTTTTTTTTTTTTTTACTAGAAACCATATAAATTTATATATCCCTATATCTGCTTATCTACTTTTTAAATTGCTGCTGTCTTTCTAGTCTCATTTTCACTAGCTCCCTGAAGGCGGGGGCAACTTTTGAGAACGCTGCAGCTTTGTCACAGCAGGAGCGGTTTCCCATGAGGGTGCAGCTGCCCTGGTGCATCGCGCTGCCACAAGGCTGCCCGAGTAGCCGGCTTGCAGGTCCCTTGGCACGCAGGGCGTTTCCAAACAGGCAAAGGTTTTCCACTGTGCAGCAATTTTCATTGCAGTGGCTTTGCAAATATAACAACTTGCCAATAGAACCATCTATGATTAACAAAAATAGCCTTTTCAAATTTCCCACTAAGGTAATAGAAATAGAAATTACAAAAACAACTATATTAATCCTAGCTTGGCCGTTTTGACAGGCATACATTTCTGATCACATAACCTTACTATTTTTTGTAGTGTTGCACAGGTTAAAGGAATAGATTTATTTTTAGTCATATTCCTTACTGGCACCTTCACTTTTTATTGCCTTTGTTAGCAGTCAGAATATCGATGTTAGTATTTGCACTAAGAGTTGTCTGTCCTAAATTAAAATTTACCTAATGAACATCACGCATCCGGAAGCCAAACCTGGAGACAAGCCATATTTAATTACAGCAATTATCTTTTTTCTTGCTTGCAGATTTATGGTAGAAAAGAGCAACCCTTAATTGTTATCATATTCCTGATCACATGTGCAGTGATGATAGACCTGTTATGCAATGACCCCACTAATGCAGGCTTAGTGGGAGATGGAGTCTTTCCTAGCCTTTCTTTAAAGTGTATTTGAAAGGTAAGTATTTTCTCGTTTGTATGGCCCTGGTTAGATGCCCAAACATGAAAAGCAGTTATCAAATCAAATGTTCTGAAGTGCTTTAGCCTCAAAAATTGAATGAATATAGAATTTTTCTTACACAGCAAATAGCATACAATATTTCATTAATTAAATTGATACACATTGGTCAATAGCTTTTTTTTTAATGTGAGTCTGTTAATATTTAAATTGACATACATTGTTGACTAGTAGTCAACATGTAACCAACATATTATAAATGGACAATAAAGCAACATTCTCAATTTTATTTTAATCATAACACGTCGTTATATGAAGCCTACCCCTTCTGGAACTAAAAGTTGACATGTGTTGCCTTGCCCAGATTTATAATCTTAAAATCTCCCTATTTAAGTGGATATGCACAAATATTTGCTAAAGTAAAGCCCTTTACCAGTCAGGAGGACTTCATGCTTTTTAAACAACTGCTCATCTTTGTGCATTTTTCTTTGCCCAGAGATGAACTTGTGATTATAAACAGAATGCAAGGTTGCCTTACCCTACACACATCATAAACACTGGTGAAGCAAAAGTTAAAGCAATAATATAAAACAGGTTGGCTTAAAGGAGAAAAAAAACATTGCTGAAGACATGAAGGACACTGCTGAAATGTACTACTTGGACAAAAATCTGGTAAAATGCTTAAACTATCTGGTTGTACCAGGTCGCATGGGTGATACTTAGCTTTTTCCTTCATAGCTTTTAAGTAAACAAAAGCACATCTCATTCAAAGATTGCCATCATCTTGGAGAAAACAAATATAAATAATTATTTATGGCTAAACCAGTTCTTCACGTGATTTTTCCCCAGGAGTTCACCAGACATCTGCTTTGATAATAAGGAGACCTTGCACTAAGGCTTCTCTCAGTCCATGCTCGCCTTCTGCGTGAGCAGAAGAAGACGTGATACAGAAATCTCCTCTCCTGACAATTTTCTCATAGGGATCTGTCTGTACCAGTTACCATATTTCTAAGAGCAAGAAGGATTATATATAGGGAAGGATAAGGGACAAAGGTGTTCCTGTCTATTCTAATTGTTTCCCACAGAAGTCCCAGAACCCATCCTTTGCCTCAGATCAGCATTCGGAACATGGATCAGGGCCTCCAAGGGAAGCCAAGCTGCCAACTTATCCCACTGAGCCAAAATCTGAATGCTCCTAATCCACCCTGTCCTGGAGCATTCAAAACACTTTGGTCTGGAGTTGTCATTTCTAAATCATAGTTTCCTCCCAAAGCTCTTCCCATCCTAGAGCTCCCTTGTCCCCTCACCTCTGGAGAGGACAAGCAGGACATGCCCAGGACACTGCATCCACAGGGTCCAGTAGCCCAAGCTCCTTTTGCAGCTGGAGGCTTCATTAAGGTGATCTCTGAAGCGACAGCTCCCAGCTCCAATGTGTCTGGACACACCTGCGTACAAGGAAGGATGTTCTAGGAGAGGCATCCAACTTTGTTCTCATTTGCCCTGGTAGAGGGAAAAGGCTGAATACAGAATTATCACACTACCTGAGCACAGAGGACAGCAAGGGCAAAGCAATCAAGAAGCTTAAGAACATGGACTGGGAGCAAGGAATGAGCAAAGGGGGCAGGAGAAGAGATACTTCATCAGGAAGCTCCTCAGCAGTGAAGGAAATGAAACAGCAGTAGTATTAACATAACACTCAATTCTCCTGCCCCTGGAATTAATGGAAATGTTCACATCAATTCTAGTAAGAACAATATTGGAGCTTTATATATATCTTAGAAGATGATTTAAACGAGAAACCAGTGGCTGCAAGCAGTACCCAGGGCAGATAAGGACTACAGAGTGCAACAAAACTGTATAGGTATCAGCACGGCATTGGAGAGTAATTACCCTAGTACCGGGAAATGGCCAGAGAAGCAGTTCAGTGTAGCAACAGCTCTAGCCAAGACCAAAGAGCAAGGAATGTGTCCAGCCCTTACAAATCATAACCACAAACTGCAGGCAGAAGGCGGAAGCCTGGAAACAGAAATGAGGCGATGGAGCGCCTGAGGCTGACACACCACCGAAACATAAATAGCATTGCTGAATTACAGCAAAGCAGAATTATATTGGATTAGTTCCCAGCTCTAAACTCCAGAGGAAAGGTGACTCAGAAGACCTAAAGCCAAAAAAACCCATAGAAGATCCTTCATGCTGTGATAGAACCACCTGTGTGCCATGAATTCCATATACCAAGGGCCAGGAGAAGGATCTACACAGATTCCAGAAAGCAGTCTATACCACAGTAAGTACCTGAATGGCCCTTCCACAGTACGGGTCACGTTACCCAAATCCCATGAAGTTTTCCTACACTGCCCCTGCAGCGTTTGTGTGGTGCCCCCAGGGCTAATCCTCATGACCAAGTTTTTATAGCTCTGTTCACAAACACACAGCAGCAATGTCATCGGCAGTGCCATTTCAGCCTCTTGTGATTACTTGATGTAATTAATACATTTAAATCTCTGAACTGATCTTAGGTGGATGAATGTTTGTGTCAAACTTTGTGGTCCACATCACTTAAATGCTAGGGTGAAATGAGTATATACACCATTATTAATAGTTTTGGAAGGTACGATTATCCAAATGATTATTTCCCTTTTCAAAGTTTTTTCCACCTTTCCTCTTCCCACATACAGCATATGTACTTTTCCCTTAGTTCAGAAAATCAAAAGCTATGCAACCAAAAAATAAAATTAGATATTTCATACTAGCTATAAAAAATAGGACAGCATTTTTCCCTTTTAAATATCCTACGCAAATTCTACATGATTATTCCCTATACAATTTAAGTAGCCAACAACGTGGGGTAATAGAAATGCACCATTTTCTATTTGCCTCATTTCTTCCTATAGCACAATATCTTCCTGACTGGTTCCTCTGTGTTCAAATCCATCTTTTCTGCCACACACTTACCACAGTAAATTACTTGAATGGGCTGAGCTTCCTTCTATTTATTGTTGCCAGGGGAACCAACTTGTTGGTATTCATCAGTGTAACGTGTCTTTTGACACATATTCCTCAGGACCAGATGCAACACACATGTGCAGCATTCAGTGAAAAAATAAATTGCGGCATTTCTGAAAATATATTCACACAGAATATATTTACATATTCCATATATTTCAAAAAAAGGGAAAGAGCAAAAGTACCTTAGCTAAGATTGGGTTGGACTTTTTCTTTAGACTGATAAAAATTATAATTTATATACATATACACACACAGGCACATACATATATAAAATCTGAGTAAGATTCTGTTTCAGGCCATAATTTACCCACAAAAATTAAGAGTCTCATCATTGAAATAAATGTTTCTAAAATAATGCTCATTTAATTTCTCTTACTACTATTTTTTTTAAAGGATCTTCTTCTTGGATAAATTCAAGGGGCTATTTTTAATATGAAGCCTTGCAGTTATCAGGTAACTCTATCATGGATGCAGTAGAAGAGCTGGGTGTCTGAAGGTTATTCGAATGACATGAGTACCCTCCTGGGAAGCATCCACCGTGCAGATACAACAGCAGCTCAGGAAAGCCCGCGAGCACCTTCAACCTCCACAATTTCTGCTTACTGTAAGAGCAGTTCCTGTCAGGAAAAAAAGGGTGAGGCAGAGGTGAGGCATCCAAGGTGCCTTATAAAAGCCGCTGTCATATTGTTTATGGGAAACAAGTGAATGTTAACTTTCTGGCAACTGTGATTACTATGAAACTACCTGTGTGGGTAGTTTTGAGGTTGGAGGCAGTAAAACGTAACAAAAAATAAAGAGAGTGAGGTGAAACATGGGAGGGCTCTGTCTCATTGCAGGGCTAGCAGCATGTTTCTCTTCCTTAGACAACAGTAGATCTTACCATTTGGATTGTCGTGACATGACGTGCTCCGACATTACAGATTGGCGCTCCTTGGAGTTACTGCTCCCATCCTAGAGGGGATACAACTTTAATGTGAGACAAACGTAATAGGCTGTAGCAAACAGACAGAAGACTGAAGCAAAACACAACTCTGCAGTCCATCTGTCCTCAGAACCTGCCTTAGGTTAAGGCATGCACCGCTCTGAAGTCCACGTGGTGCGTAACATCCCCCAGTGCTCTCATTAACACCAACAATCCGGTTAGAGCATCCTCAGGGATGACAAGCGCAGCTCACCCCAACTCCTGGAGAGCAGGGGAAAGGTGTCCTAGGACCCCCACAGCATCTTTTAAGGCAGGCAGGGAAAGCAAAAAAAATGCAAAATGACTTTTAAAGTTTTCAATGCTGATATATCTCATCTACCAGCACTATAGAGCAAGCAAAGGGCCACAGCCTCTATAAACTAGTTTCCAGTGTCTTCATGCATTCTTGCATAAAGCATTCTGAGAGGACATGGTACAGTTTGCCAAATATTTTATATAATTGTTGGGCTTCCAGGGCTTTAGAGTGCTTTTATTGTAGAATACCATACAAAAGGGACCCCTGCATAGACAATATGAAAGTAACCAAGACAGGAAGAAACATCTGCATTACAGGGAGAGAACTCTACCTTTTCTGTCAACCAGAAGGAAAAAGGACACATATTTAAGCAAACTTTATTAGAGATCTGTTTTAGCTATTTGCTGGCACATGCATGGGATCCCAGGGAAGAGCCTGTTCAGTTTGGTGGAGAGCAGCTCAGTAGGTGATCCCATTCTCCTGTCATACAGGATCCTTACAAATTCAGCTACCGCACTTCAGGGCATTAATAAAGCATTGAGACATCAAAGATGCTCAATGCTTAGAGGAAGTACTTTTAAAATGAAGAACACATTTGTTTCTTCAGTCTTAGTCTATGAAGCCATTCTGCTCTCTCTGTTGATGTCTTAAAAAAAAAAAAAAATCCAACCGTGACAAATAAGCCCAGTGCAATCATTCCGAGTCAAAATGATTAACAGTTCAGCAGCCGTAAGAACTAAGAGCAGTCCTACAATAGGAAATGTATTAGACATAAAAGCTATAAGCAATTCCACTAGCTAAAACACACACCCCTTAGAGACAGCATAAGGAATACGCTGAGGGAATTCAGCTTTACAGGGAAGCAGTTTCCTCCAAGAAAATTCTTGCTCCATGAGGACAGACAACAAGAAATAAAAACATTATAGCCCCATCTCTCAAAACATTTTTCATACTCAGCAAGTGGGAAAGGTTTACTATCCATTTGTTACCTACAAGCGATGAAATACAAAAGGAATAGTAAGTTGTTTACTGGGTAGTAAATCATTTAAGGATAGCAAGGGGTTACCATGGGATCAGGTTCTCTTCACAAATTAAAAGAACAACCTGCACTACCTCCCATAACAATTTCAGGAATTGGCTTTTCAAATAGTAGCACATTTATGAAGGCTAATTCTGAAATTAAGTGGGACTGTAAGTGGGACTTGGAGCTAAATTTAAAATACTTTTCAAAACTTATTTGTTTTTTGCTTTTCTCTATACCATACAAAAGCAAGTACACAGAAGTCATGTTTTGGGGGTAACTTTTCAATGTTGGGGGTAGCTTTTCAAAACTATAATTTAAGAAGATTCATTTTGCTTTGAAACAGGTACCATTAGATTTTTTGAATAATGTTAGTGATGAGAAAGTCCAAAGTGTGAAGTGATAAAAGTCCATAGTGAATAAAAAACCTAAAACCAGAAATGCTAATTAAAAAGATTTTTTTTTTTTTTTAAATCACTAAAAGACATTGGCCATTTATCCTTGCTAGGAATTCAGGAAGTGTTTGCATTCACCGAGAATACACTTCTACTTCAGCACGTTCATTTCCAGGAATTAAAAACAGTACTAACCAGCAAATTACAACCTCAACCCCAGAACACAGTATTGGCAGGAGAGGCAGGGAGCGCCACCAGCCACACTGTAGCCCTGGGGGCTCTTCTCATCACATGGAGCCACTCACTGAGGCAAAGAGCCACTCACTGAGAAAACCTGAGTGTGGGTGCCCAGGCTCCTTAACTCCGCTGCCCCACGCAGGGCTCGCCCTGCCCCACACAGGGGCCTCGCTGCTCCCCACGCACTGGCAGGGAAGCTGCCACCCAGGCAGCCCCCTCAGATCACAGTGCCCTGTCAGAGGCAGCACTTGGCGAGCTGCAAATCGCAGCTCAGCCCACGGCAGCAGCTTCCTGACGTAGCCAAGAGCAACACTTCATTCACACGAGGCCAGTGCTCAGGCAGGCTTCATCCATCATCACCTGCCCTGGCAAAGGCGAGTGAAATGCGAGGCGCACAACCTGGGTGAGATCTGAAGGTCTAAATTATCCAGAGATCTTCTTACGAACTCCCTGCCTCCTCGTGCAGCTCTGCACGCAGCACGAAACAGGAATGAGACAGAACACCAAAATCCACAAAATCTCCTTCTGAAGTAAAGTGTAAATATTTCTTTGATGTTAAAGCAAAAAAGACTCTTTTAAAAATCAAGCAGTAATTTGCTGAATTAACGTTAAGATCTCTATTGTAGAGGCATTGAAATTATCCACTGCAAATTTGAGGCCACCCCTAAAAAATGCACTATACAAAAAGTAACAACCCAATTTGCTTCACAATTCTCAAAAGAAAAGGAAGAACTTAATAATACACTCCAAATATATATGTATATAGTAAATCCAAGCTGTAGTTTTTACAGAAACAAATTTGACAGAAGACAAAGCACAGTCTTTCCAGGCACACAGGTTCTTAACTTGGCATTTTAGTTCTATCACTTTGCAGCAGCAACACTGTAACTGCAGGCATAACATAAAGAACAACTTTAAGTAGTATAGTTCTGAGTAAAATCAAATAATCTAAATTATTAAACTACACAGTTTGTAAGTAACAAAAGGAAAAAACATACCTGGAATTACTCTCCATGCAAAGTATATTGCATGCATTGACTTTTAGCATATAAACAACTTCCTGGCTATTTAGATGGAATTCAATATTAATTATATTTTTGATTATTAGGTTGGAGAGGAAAAAAGTTCACTAAGACACAGATTGACAGCAGATTTTTATTAACATATCTTACAATGTGGATTACTGTATTCCTAGTTTTGTAGTCTTTCGATGTGTTAAAAAGATTCAGATTCTACAGTAATGTACTGTACTTAACTGATTATTCACGCAGGGTACCACACCAGAACAGCCAAGTGGCACACATGCCACTCTAGCTTGGACTTGTTATTTTTCAAGGTAAGCTTGATAATGTAGGATTAAAAAAAGTTATGGGGAAAATCAAAATTCTTGTTTAGCAGCATGCAAGGATATTCAAGTAGTTGATTTCAATCAAGTGCTTTTTTCATTTGTTTTTAAATCAGACTGGTGGCTAATTCACCAGTACTAAAATAAACACTATGAGATACTCAAATGTTAAAGTTAAGGCTAATAGTTTTACTTCACATCCATATGCACAACCAGAGAACATTCCATTTTAAATAAAACACAGTAATCAAATTCTGGATACCTTATCTCCTGTAAATATAGAGCTGGAGTTTCAAACTACAGATTACTCAAGTTTATGAGCCCTGTAATAAATGTTTTGCTGGAGATGTAAAGAATCTTCTTGCTCTTTAACCACACTTACAAAATAGCCTGGTATTCATAATGAGCAATGCAAAAATATTACAGGCAGAACTTATAATACAGTATCAAAAAAGTATTATTTTGGAAAAGACAAAGCTATTTATTTGATGAAACAGAGTAATTCTAATCCTACAGGAAGTACTGTAATACTTTGAAATATACATCTATGTATTTATAGGTATGTATAAAAACCAGTATCTCATATTGTAGACTTTTTATTTTTTCGAATTGTGGGTATCCAGAAAAGACTGGTCATATTTATTTACTTTTCCTTCTGTCCATTCTCCTTGACTGCTATACAGTCATTTTATTTCCCCTATAGACTTTTCATTAGATAATGACTTCCACTAGGGAGCTCTTTTCATCATGTATATGGTTTTATCAGTAGATGTTTTTATTTTACACATATAAACTTTATTTTACACACAAGCTATGAAAGTCAAAACTACCAGAAAGTGCTTGGTAGTACTGTATGAAAGAGCCAACCAACGTTCAACACCTGTGAGAAACATCAGTAGCAATATATTACATACCAGGAATTTATCTATAACCTTTCCTACCTAGTTACAATGTGGAAAACTTAACCCGGTCAGGTCCATTCCCATGAATTTTTATCCCCTCTAAACATAAACTGTTTTGGCCTTCTTGCAAAAAGGATGCACATGCACTCGTTGTTCACACAGGGTCTACTAATTTTTTTTCTCTTCTTCTTTTTAGGAAATCAAGCAGAAAGAACAGTGATTAGTCTGAACAAATATAATACAGAGGGACTGCCTGAAAGATACCCAATTACATTTCATTTGTAGAAGAGCCTGTATATTCCAATCCAATCATTCTGAAACATACATCTGCTCTCTAATGACTGGCAGCTTATGCTTATTATGTTTATAATTGGGATCTGCTACATTGTGTGCTGTACAAATTCTGTGTATACAGCCTTTTCTGTATGTTATCACTAACAGTTTATTCAATCGATATGGAAAAATCTCATTTTTGGAAAGAAAAAAGAAAGTGTCCTTTGGATTACATAAGGGCAACAAGCTATCTAATTTACAGCTATTTCACTTATTTATGGAAGAAAATATGAAATTCCTGAGAATGCCTAAGTTTTTAGTAATGCCAGAAATATTTCAATAGACCTCTTGTGGTAAGTGAAAGTTTCTTTAACGTTCAGCTTTCAGACCAAATATTGCCATGCAGCTTCACAATCCTTTTACAATTCCTGTATAATTACAAATGTGTATCAAGCAAAAAATCTCAAGCCAACACACAAAAAGGCAAAGAATATTTATCCAATATATTTAGTAGATGAAGTACACATATACAATGTTTCAGCAAAAATTGCTAAAAATCAAACTCCACACAGAGAAAAATAAAAACTTGACAGCTATCCCTGGAGCCTCTAAACAACTGCAAGTAAAACTTGTGCTTCTTAACAGTAATGGGCTTAAAAAAAAAAAAAGAAAAAGAAAAATGGACTATTGAGTGCAATCAGATTGCTCCACACCATTTAGAGAATTTAATTTCAAATTATTTTATCATTATTTTAGTAGCAACAGCAGCTAGTTACACAGAAGTCTCCCATTTGACAAGGTTCCATTTCCCTTTCTTGCCTGCAGCCCACGCCACCTCGCGTGGAAGAGCTTTGCTCCCGCTCCGGTAAAGCTTGTGTCAGCCAGGATGCAGTCACGGATGGCAGCAGTAATGAGGCTGCGTGAAGATGGATGATGATTTTACAAGCCATTATAATGAGGCCCCCATCGTTTATTGATATGATCAAAAGTATGAGACACCCACTGCTGCTCCAGCACTTTGTATCTCTCCTTGCATATGTAGAGAGGTTTACCACGCCTGCAGAACAAAAAGGAAAAACAAACAACAAAACCAAAAAATCCTGATTGTCAATACGCCAAATACATGGAAGACTGCTTCATTATCAATAATATAAACAGGATATTCATATATTTTTATGCAGGGAAAGTGTGCATTTTATTTGCTGGGAAGGGGGCTGGGAGGTTGTTTTCAAATAAGGTAATTACTGGGGTTTCCCCTCCTCCCTCTCAGATAGCAGAAGCCAGAAAGCATCTGTTGTTCAGTCCAGCACACGTAGCCAGAAAGCTCTTCTTCCAATTGCCTTGCCATTAAAGAACCAACAACACTGGGGAGAAAAACGCCCCTTCCTGCTACTCTGCAACATTCAGAAGGGTCATCGCTCGGAATGGCAATAGTGCAAACTTTGCTGGGTGCCACTATGTCTCATTTGATGTTTGTGTCTGCCCATCTTTGGGCGTAGAAAAAAAAAATTCCTCCAGGACTGAGCAACTTGCATGAAATGGGAATTTCTGCTTGGAGGAAGGGGCAGTTTATGATGTTACTGCATGCTTTGCATTACATAAAGTAAATCTGCACAGGGCAGCAACACTGAAACGCGTGTACAACTAAAACGTTACCTAAGATCTCGATCTTCTTCACCATGTGCATCCAGATAAACAGAACCCCAAAGGCAGAAACGATGACCTCGTATGATGATAATTACAGATGCATTAATCAAAAGAAATATTCCTGTCCCAGCTCCACAGTTTTGAGAATGCTGCAATATTGCAAGATGAAGGAAGGAAGATCCCATTAGTATCTGTCAACTTTGTAACATAAAGGATTTTTTAAATTGTAGTTAGTTTTGCTTGAAACAACATAAACTGGTGCTATTTACTAAGGAACTGTTTGACAAAGTACAGCTTGCCCACAAATTCTCCAAGCAAAGTCCAAAGCAAGTCTCCAAAGCAAGTCTTGTGCTGTCCTAACTTCTGCATACAAAAGTGGTTTCATGCTTTAAGGGAAAACATCCTTTAGACTGTAAAAGCAGAATTACTTGAGAAAAAATAAGCAAAGATATTCTCTACAATATTTCTGTTGTCAATAGCAAGCTGCATGGTATGAACAAAAATTTTACACCAATAACAAGAATAAGAGTTGTGTATAGAAAAACTTCTCATTTCCTCTTATGACATAAACTGTATTGCTAAACATTTGCTCTTACTACCCACAGTCACAGATCAAGGGTATTGTTTTACAAATTAGTATCCTGCTTAAAACAGTATGTCATTTGTTACCATGAATGGCATAATCTGTATTAGCTCATCAATCCATTTTGGCAATTTACTTTTTAAAGACAGTTTTATTACAGTCAGAAGCCTAACATTACAGGTTAAAAACAAATGTAATACACTAGATAGGTTTTCAGTTCTTCTTCTCTTAAAGCCTTTTTTCTCCCCTCCACAAAGTTGACACCTTAAATGTAACTTTCAATTCTATTTTAAATTTTGCCCTCTTTGCTTTCCCCTTTATTAGCATTGAGAGAAAGGCGAGTTCAAAGAATTTTATCATCTCTCTAAAATTTCTTTTCTCTGTGTGTGTGTGTGTGCGCGCGTGAGAGAGAGAGAGAGAGCGCGAGTGAGCAAGAGAGCGTTTGTTCATCAACAAATTCCCCTCCCGGTCTACTGAAGCCCATGTAGTTCTAGTCTATTGCCAAAGTTTGGTGTACTGGCAACGCAGACAACAATCGCAGACGGCCTTCTGCAAACTGTTCCATATGTTTGATGGGAAAGAGAACAGTTCCCAAAGTAAACCTTCATCACAGGCAGCAAAACTGTCCCCCAGGCTATTCAGCTAAGGAGGGAAAATATTATTCCTGAAAGCACTTGAATAAATGCTGACAAGAAAACTTTGCTGCTGAATTAACACCAAAGTCTTTAAAATGACACTTCTCTAACTGTGGTCCTTAAGATCACTGGTAGATCTCTGAGTATTAAAAAATACACCAAAATAGGAAAAACACCAAAACATACATTCATATTACTATGTACTCAGAATGTGAGGAAACAGAACACAAAATCATATATAAACATTCAGAATACAGAGAAACTTCCCTTGGTTATAAATGAAACCATGTGCCACACTACATACAATGGATTCTGGAGCTTTTCAAACACATGAAGTGGGCTATAAGCTTAAAAAAAGAAATAAAACTGCATTCAAGGATCCAGACTGGCTCCATGTGTATAATACTTGAAGTATTATACAAGCATGTTTTAGAAAGAAATCATCAGAAACAAACAAAGGAGTTAAAAACAATTCATCCATTGGAGAACTGATTATTACAGAACTGGAATTCGGTCTCTTACCAGCACACATTCACAGTAACTCTGTTGTTTGCAGCACAGTCCTTTCAAGCATACAAAAGTACCACAAACTAGACAAACAGCAGGATCTTTAGGGACCTTGGTACAAACAGTGCAAGTCTTTCTGTGATAATACTGAAAAATGGTATTATAATTCTCAGGCAACTGAAGGAGGCGCGGCAAGTCCCACTTAGGCTCCTGGATAAGCAAGGTCTACAAGGAAGATAAAAAAAAAAAAAAAAAAAAAAATGCAGTTATGTACATCTGCTTAGTCAGAAATAAGAAAATAAAATACCAAAGAAAGGAAACAAGCACTTGAGAATCCCTCACTTCTTCATTTCACAAGTTCAGAACTTCACCTGGCTGAAGGCTGCTTGCAAAGCCACCTGCTTTGCAGGAAAAACACACCCACTCAAGAGTGTTTCAGACAGGAAAGCAGTCTTCCCCAGAGGAGGCTGACATGGTCACTCTGCATCTTTTATCTTAAAGGGTACAAAATGAGCACTAGCCTCTTCATGTGGTCGTTTTCTAAATGTGATACTTCAAGGGCAAAATTATTCATAGCTAAAACCAGAGAATCAAGACTTATGTGAAGCGAGGCCTCCCACAGCCCACACCAGGCTCACAAGAAGTTGGTCTCAGCAGCACTCTGCTGCCAGCCCCGGCACTGACTGCGAGAACTGCTGGCTAGCAGGAATCCGGACCGAAACCTTCAGGAACAGAGGAGAGTCGGGCTCTGCAAACGACACTTGGAGATGTGTGCCTCATCTTCAAAACTGTGGTTCCTTCAGGTCAAGAGGAACTGATCTGTACTCACCCTTTTGTGAGGTCAGACTCTGTCTTTTAAATCCTAGTTATTCTCTTTAGCACTTGAAAATATTTAAGAACAGCATTTTGATATTCTCTTCCAGCCACCATACTGAAAACAATTAGTTTTTCCTGTTCCTGTTTTAACAAATCCAATCCACATCCACTAAAACTCCAGATTGCTTTTAATTTACAAGTGACAGTTTCAGATTGCAATGTAAAACAATAGCATGTGTGTACAGTTCAAGAAGGCATAAACAGGTGCTTCCTCATTAGTACTACTTTGGAGGGAGCAATTTTGTTACGTACCTTTACTTGATCTGGATATCCTTCTGCAAAAGCAGCCAATTCTGAGCACCACTGTGATATCATGTCAAACGCTGGCACTGACCAGTCAAGGCAAGAGGCACTAGTGAACTGATGGGATGACTGAAAAGATGGTAAGAGACCCAGGCAGCTCGCCAGAACTGCAAATTCTTCATCTTCCTTTTGGATATGAAACCAGAAGTGTTTTAGATTAATAGCTATGCTTGCAATACTTAATATCTTTATCAAGAATTCTATTAAGAATATCTATTCTAATAACAACAACATAAACGGCCTTGCAAAATGATGTTAAAGCATGTTCAGAAACACAAAAAAGCTTCTGGTTTTCCACAGTGTCTCAAGTTGGATTCTCAAAATAGTAGCCAGCTAGACAGAAGAACAAAATACATAAATAAATAAATAAGTAAATAAATAAATAAATCTTGTTTAGCTTCCTGCTACGTCTCCCAAATTGGCTCACAGCTACTCTGCAGAAGAGCCAATATTGGTGCAAAAAGGTAGCTGAGCTGCACTGCAGAAGCATCAACTTAAATCAGCCTAAAAAGTCATCGAACTCTAGTGTCATTTTCTGCTGATGCGATGTCCCTGACAGTAAAGTCTAAGCAGTAATATACATTAAGCAAACTTAAGACTGAAGCCCAGTCTGTGTGGAAATTACATCACCTGTACAAATGTAGGGTAAGTTTTAAAAACATATTATTTTATGACAGGCAGACAACTAGCTGTGACCTGATAAAACAGGCATGTATGTTTTAAGAATGTGGTACCATTTTTCTGGGTAGTTGTCCTGAAAGATATAATGCTTCAGAGAAATGTTACAAAACACAACTAGGGAAAGCTTTAAGGGAGAAAATATCCTATAAAAAAAACTGAAAGGAAAAACTTTTTTTTTTGCTCACAAGCATTTAAATTGAAGCATTTGAGGGTGCCCCTCCCAGTCTGTACCTGGCAACTGGGTAAATCCCCTCCAAAAAGATGGTGTTGAAGAAGGCTGGTGATCCTGAGGAAAGGTAAGCAGAACTGCTGCAGATAACACTCTACAGAATCAGGATTTACCTGGAACGGGAAGAAAATATTTACTAAATTCTGTCCTGGGTAAACTGTTTCCTATGCAAGAAACTCCAACATTAACCAAAATGTTATTTAAGTATATTATAAAACACAGTGCATCAAGCATTACGCATTCCGAAGGCAGGCATTTCATTAATAATTTGAAAAAACTCATTGTTTGCTTTGTAGACCAATGTCTTCTTTACTTAATTATTCCAATTTTTAAATTTCTGACAGTTCTTTTATAATTACGATTAAAAAACCACAATTTTAAGAAGATATCTGTAAACAGTTTTCTCAACATAGAACTGTCCATATATGCTATTGGTAAGAGAAAGATTTGAAAAGGCCAATTGTCCCCAAGGGTTGTGCTTTGATCTAGAAAACAGACTTGTGCTCCTGCCTTTAGTAAGATCAGAGAAAATCCGTTACAAAAAACAGGCTGAAACGTAAATGAGAGACAGAAAGAGGACATGTTGGATAAATCTCAGGAGATTTGCCAGTACCACAGTTAATTCTTCAGTCTCTCCTTCCCCGTATATCTTCCCCTTAGACAGTTCACTGACTACATGACCCAGCAATGCTTCCCAGGATTTTTCTCCACTGGACGTATTCTGCAAATAAGAAAGAGAAATCCAACATGTCATCGGTCACAAAAGGAGAAAAGGTTTCTGTAAAAATAACAATGAAGGAATCTGCTTCCTCTTAATCAACACGCAAACTTTGAGTTGTAGAGATACATGCTGTGCAAAAAAATAAATATATATACATACAGCAAAATCTTAATTGTTACTTATCTTCAACTGCATATTTTTAGAAACTGTAGTATAAGAAAACATTTACAGGGTTGCATGTTGCTTTTTCTTTTTTTTTTGGTGTGAATATAACAACAATTACTTTAATGTTAGGAATAATCATTTCATTGTGTTGTGGCAAAATGTGAATTCTGATGCAACTAATTAAAAATAATTTTCCAAAATGTATCAATCACGATGAGCTACAAAAGACTTGCCGATCTATTGTTAAGTTAAAATAAGTCTATTGGAAAATGAAAGCTGTGTTTGGACTTAACAACATTTAGAACAGTTGGGAAGAATTCTATACTGGAAAGAAAAAAGGATCACTCAGCTTTGTGTCATAGCATTTATGTTTAGAGGCAGCAATTATAGAAACAAAAAGCAGTATTTCCATAAATATTTTTCCAAGTCATAAGCTATATGCAGGGAAAACATCAGTGGCTGCAGGTCTCGCACACAGCTGGGCTCCAGGCAGCAGCTTTACAGAAGGGAGAGGAGGAGAGGGAGGGCGAGGAGCCGGGCAGAGCTCGGAGCCAGGCCAGGCTGGTGCTCGCGTGGGGCTCTGGCAGAGGCTGGCCTGGGAGGGCAGCGCAGAGCCCGGCCCACTATCTCCTGCTGCCACCCGCACGTGGCCCGCACAGAAGGGGCCCAGGGCGGCGGCGGGATGTTCCCGAGGGACAGGAGCCATGTTTCAAAACAGCCACTACAGCACATTTGTGCCAGGGAGCAGCGTCTATAATAAAACATCTTAGTATTCATACATAGCAAGCCTACTGCCACACGCCTTAATTCTGTTTAGAGCATAGAGACTAATGGCCCTAAGTCTATAGGCAACAATTTGAGTGCAGATAAATCCCAGCTTGTGCTAATAACCAAAGAACAGTCTATATTTCTCACATGGACTATAAAAAAATATACACTGGTAACACATTTATTCTTTCTATGCTTTTTATGCTTTCTTTCACAAAGAAAGACTCATTTCTGACTCACTTAAGTAAACAGAAAAATGGAAAAAAATCCTTATCAACAATAATCTCAAGCATGTAGTCTTGAAATTTTAATATTATGACAATACACTCATGAAAGAAGAAAGTGAACTAACAAAATGCAACATCTATTCCACCATCCTGTGATCTCAAATACTTAATGCAAGCCCAGTAAAAAAACACCTCAGAAGCAGTGCAGCAGCAGTTGGGCCAGCAGATAATTTGTCCTTAATACCTTGGCATAGTAAGAGACCAGTGCGACAAATCTGATTCCTCATGAGAAGCAGGTCACGTTTCTCAGTGTGCATTTCATACTAGAGCCAACATAATGTAATTCCCGGCTGTTGTCTAGCAGGATATTCCTGGTCCCATTTCCTCTCCTGGCCCCAACACTTTCATCCTTCCTCATCTTGCACTGGCACTACTCTGCCCTTCTGGGGAATCTACCCATGGAGCAGAAAACTACCCAAAGGATCAAGAGAGAAACAGTGGCCATGCCTTTTCACTTTATTTGCAAATGCTATCAAAAATAAAAGGGAATGATAGGAAAACTCCTGTCTACTCTATAAATTTCTTAAATTCCTTCTATGCCTCTTCACCACAAGTGCTCTAGACTACAGTTTGAGAGAAACGAGTACACATAGCCATGAACAGCATAAACAAGCAGGAATACTGCATTTTACTCTATTATAATGCAATTAAATTGGAGTGAAACTACAGAGACATCATCTCCATTCTGAAATGCAGCTCTGGAAATACATATTCACTGTTCAGCTTTCAAGTCTCATTCATGTATGAAAACTTGCAAAAACGCATATGCAGAAAAAACAGGATTTTTGTGAAGCAGAAGCATTTAATTACATGGAAAGCAGAAGTACCTGTTACATTCCCTCTAGAAATGTATAACACCAATTTCAGAAAATCTTTCAATGAATTAACCAACCTTTTTGAGAGCTCCTGATTCCTTCCATGCCATTCTATCTTCAGTACTGCACTTAACAGAAAGTGCTACCAAGGCTTGAGTATACAACAAAGTGAAGAGCACCTTTACAATGCAGGTAAAGTGTTCTGTAAAATAAACAAAGTCATTTTATAACACCCAATAGCTTCAGCAAATATAGTAATCACAGAATTTCTAGCTATAGAAATGATGCTTCTTAAATGAAAAGCAAATTCTACAGAAGCAGTACAAAAATCCAAAACATACAAAACAAATATATTTCTGATTTTCAAAAACAATGATATGGCAGTCCTTGAGAACAGAACAATCCAGGACAAGCATCCTTCCACTGCTCCATATGTTCACGTTAATCCTGATCAGCAGGGGCTTCTGAGTGACATGACAAAATTTTGTTTTGTTGAAAGGCTGCATCAATTTAAGCTACCGATTACTGACAGCTACAAGAAACGCAGTGCTGTAGATGCAGGCAATTGCTCATCCCCCCGTGTCTTCTGGTCATGGTTAAACCATCTGGGCTACGCTAGGTCCACACCACTAAAAAAAACCTCCTGAACTCCCAAAGATATCACAGCAAGATAGACATACATCCCCTCAGTTCCAGATACAGATCCAATCATAAAAGACTGGCTGTAAATCATTATTTAATGAGACCCCATTAACTGAGCCTCACTTGATAGGTTAATATCCGTTAAAATGTCATTTTAGAACATACATTCTTTTTTTTTTTTTTTTTTGAATTTTCTGTATTATTTAAATGATTGTTATTTTCTACATGAGGGTTGGAGGAGAAAGGCTCTGACATTTCTTGGGGGGAGCTAGCAACAGAGGCAAAATAAGACTTTCTAAAATTGAAAAAAGGTGAACGTGATGGTTCTTTGAAATTAAGATATGGTAATATTCCTTTTTTGTCCTTTCATATTACTAATTTCATAATAATTTCACAATAATTTCCTTATTAATATCTTAATAAGATAACACATATTTTTAAAACCTACATAGATCAAAGAGGCTTCATCAAGTTTTTACAAAAGCACCGACCTCCACCACAATTTTTTTCATGTAGTAAAAAAAAATAATTTGCAGTGTTCTTTCTTTGTGATGGGTTCAGATCAATGTTCTTCCCTGAATGAAGGGGCTGAATAGTCTAATGGAACTTTATTACCTTAATCGATCTTGAAAAAGATACCAACACCTATCAACCATTTATAAGGTAGTTAAGGCAATTCCCAGTGTTATATCTGAAGGACAAGAGAGGAATTTTGAGTTCTGCTTTCAGAGGCGCTCATGCTTTTTAAAAAGAAACATGGTGAAACTGAAAGGATTGTGAGTGCAGACAAAAAGATTTAATACAGAGAAAGCACAGGTAGCAGCAAAATCCCCACGTGGGTTTTGTTCACCCCTGTCACTGAGCTGCCACGTGACCCTGGACAAGCTACGGTACCATTTTATGTCTCAGCTCTGCTCCGAGAATTAATGCTGGTGACATTCAGACTTGACACCTACACAGTCATTACAAGGCTCTAAACAAACTGTTATTACCTGCCTTTCTGAACTGCATGCTACACCTGAGGAGAGAGAATTATTAAATTTTTTTATTCTGCCTAACCAATTTGATAAAGTAAGAATTAAGATCTATGGCAATTTACTTCCAATTTAATGCTTCATGGATTTGAAGTGGGTATATTCCTCTTCCTGCCACTTGGCTTTTGCCTTTCAGCTGCAATGTTCACTAAAAGAAAGTAAAAGAATTAAGACTTTTACTGAGTGAAAGAAAACCATGCAACTGATGTGTGGCGTTTTACAGAATTCTTGACAGGTTTGCTATTAATTAAATGTTTTTATCCTAGTAAAATGGTGTATTTTCATTATGAGTATTCTTTAATGCTTAGGTAGGAACTACAAAATAAAACTCCATTGTTTGCACTTTGACTTCACCACTCCCCTTCCTGTATTTCAGATAAAGTTAATCTCATTAATTTACCCCTCTTACTAAGACCACTTAATAAAAGTTAACTTATAAAATTGCAGTAAAACTGCATAGCTTTCTTCTACTCCAAAAATATTTTATTCTCTCAGTATTTTCTTATTAATTTACTGGGCATAGACAGTACATAAACAAAGTAACCTGCTAAGTAGACAGAGGCTTTCAAATCGACTTGAACTGTACTAGAGCGCTCAGGAGTCAGGACTGACCACCTCTTCAGAGGAAACAATTCTGCTGCACTCACTGCAAGCTACACATACGCATCAAGGACAGGGGAGTCCCTACATTCATCTATCAGAAAATGAACCAAACTCAGTAGATATCAAAATTGCCACACAGCAAGATAGGCAATGTTCACCTGCTCTTCTCATATTAAAAGAAAAGAAAAATCTGTTTTAAAATATTTTGGATGTTATATGCTTCATAGTGCCTATTAAATATTTACTCCAATTTATATTATATGCTGTCTCTACTGAAGCTGATGTATTACAACAGTTGTCTTCATACATTTACTCCTATTACACGAGGCTGCTGCAATCGAAAGTCTTATATTCAAACTAAATTACAATCTTTCGCCCTCAGGCACTCAGTTCAGCTTGAAGTATTGAGCTGCCCCTCTGAGCTAAGAGATGAAGGTCAGACAAAGAACACTTTTCCTTTCAGTAAAAGGACATAATAGTTTTTGCTCAGCTCTTGTAGCTTCACTGAATAGATTGACTGATGAGGTGAGACGACAGCGGACACAGATAAGCCTGTCAAACCACAACAAAAATTTCTGTTCGGTGCCACCTTCTGTAGATAACGCAGAAACATTATTTGGAACTACACAACAGACAAGCTAGGATTCTGGAAACAACCATGAATACATGTTCACATGAATAAACTTATGCATATTTTTGCAACATACCCTTGTGCAATGGTTGAGGCATGGTTAAAATCTGAATAAGCAAAAGGGATGAGACATCTCTGTAAAGTACAGGAACTTCTGGCACTTCTTCCTTTATCAGCCTGTAAATAAAAGAGCCCAAAGAAAATCACTTTTGACACTAAAACTCATTTTCTCCTTTCATATTTTCTTTTGCATTGTATTTTATATGGTATTACATCTGACATCAGGCTTCTAGCAGTCAAATAATTCACAAATGTCTAACAAGTCCTGATTTTAAAATCATTTAATGTTACTAATGGATTGTAGTAACTCACAAAGAAGTTACCATTTGAGTATCTGATTCTAATTACGATAATTTAAAGGTTTTCAGACTTCCTGAACTATTTATTTCTATATAAAGACTCAGTTATCAGTCAGAATTGTGTTCCAAAATAACAAAATATACTACCTAGTAACACAGTAATTTAATCCATTTCTCCAAGTGTGGCATTTCACAAGTACGCCATGCTATTACAACTGTGAATCCTCCAATTACATTAGTTTTACTGAGACTATTCCTACTGGAAAACACTGGGACCTTCACAAGGGTATTTCCATCCTTTATGCAAATGAATGAAGACATAGATAGTCACTATATGTGGGAATCTTTACAAAATATTTACAAAATTTGTATTAAAAAAAGAAAGAAAAGAAAAAAGCTAGAAGGACAGAGAACAAGCACATGAAAAGACACTGCACAATTTTAACCTATTCACACGTATTCTAAGGATTTAACACTACCTCACAGCTGTATATTTAAAAGCAGAGTAGGTTAGCAGACAGAAGGTAGCATTTTCCTAGCTTGGTGCAACACTTCCAAGATGAACACTGTCCGCAGGGCACAGGGCCCAGTGGGCGCTCTCCCCTGCCGGTTGCTGCGGACGCGATCAGGAGGCGCTAGCGACCAGCGCGGCGCCATCCATGTCCTCCGCTGCCGCCTTCCCCTCCGGCAGCACGCACGAGGCACGCGCTCGTCAGATGCTCGTCCCGTAAGAACACAAAGAGATCCCCTGCGGACGGAGAGCGCCCCAGCTCGCCCTCCCTCTCTTGCAGCTCAGGAGGGCAAGTGCTGAAGCAATCCCTTTATAAAACTATGACGATTTCTCAATTGCAAATGTTCTTACATGCACAATGATTGATTGGCGACATCACAAATAAATGTGCTCATTTTTCAAATACAGAAACAGGTGAATTATTCGTCTAATTATTCGTTTCGTATGAACTGGAGAAGTAAAGCTGTATCAAATGTCAATGTTTTAGATAAGCTGCTTCACTTCACATAAAGCACTGCTACACACCAAGCACTTAAAAACTCCTTTGTCATTTGTCTAACTTCTTTATTATGACACAGAACTGAATTTATAAAGTGTGTTTAGGATACATTCTGTAATCCCCAACTTGTATGTGAAAGCTTGATAAATCTGACCTTACAAAAACATTTCATTCACTCCTTATGTGGCACAAAGAAAGCTAGTGCAACTTCAGTTGGGCCTGAAGTAACATAAAACGAAAATAATGCATTTTATTTGTGTACCCCCTAAAAATGTGTAGAGTAAGTACAATGCAGTATAAACACATGGCAAAATAAAAACGCATTACTTGATTTTCTCCACAAGACCGAACTCTCCTCCACACCAAGGTTACTGGGCTGGCACTGCTTTCTGTGCCAACACCAGGGCTGTCCATGAGCTGCCACAAGGGCAGCTGCATCCGGCTCCTCCTCCTCCCAAGGGAGTCCCTGGGAAAGGTTGCGGACAAATGGCAAGTTCTGTTTTATTTCGAAAGCAGAGGCATCTGCTTTTGACTTGTCTTGATATATCCTCTCCTTCCCCTCTTCTCCCAGCTACAGAGACTTAGATTTTTGGTCCCATACTAACATCAACCACTTTTAAAGTTATAAAGTCAATAAATAAAGTAGAAGTTTTGAATATCTGGCCTCTCAGAACTGCTCAGAAAGAGAAGATCTGAGACAAAAGGGTATACACACAGGCTTAACTAACTAGGAAAAAATTATATTTTCCCTAGGATTTGTAGGATGAGAAATACAGTCCATGAATCACAGTCTGCAGAAAGGTCAGAATAATACATGATTACTGCTGTTCATCATGAAAAAGTTGAATCATACTATCTATTCTGGCTACGCTCTAGGATAAAACCAAAATTTCATATCTGTTTTTCTCTGAGTCACAGCAGATTTCAAGTTCCCAGATCAGTTCTCCTTACATAACACAGGGATTTCACCGGGACTACAAATATCAGTCATCTCCTCTTCTCCCTTCCACAACCACAACCCCAGCTCTCCCTTGTTACCCACTGCCAACCATAATAAAAATAATCTTTTTTGAAATGCTGGGTTAGTTATTCTCCTGGTTCATCCTGTAGCCTGTTCCCTGCTGTTTGGGGACAGCTGGAGGAGGTGCTGAGACACAGTAAATGGGAGAAACAAAGGAGCAGAAACTCCCGAGGTTGCCGCCACTGTCAAAACCTCTATATTCTGAAAAACATTGCAGGACTTTGGTGGTTGGTTATTCAGTTAGTGCAGACAGGATCACAGTGTGTTCAAATATATATACACAGGTGTATATATATGTGTGTCTATGCATATATATACATATACACACACACATCACACTCTGCCTTCTGCACAAGCCTTAACTAAACTGCCATCATCCCATCAACCTACTCTCTGTCTGCCTTGGACTACCTTTCACTAGAAGCAGTTTTACTTTTCTGGTTTCACAACAGTTTTTGTGATGGTGACACATGTTTCCCATGCACATTGCTCATTCCCATCCCTGTGCTGCAGCATGCAGCCCATGTAACACTGAAGTGATCTGGTTTGGGAACAAATCAGCATCAAAAACACTTCAGTAAAAACAGCACAGGACATTTCAGAGTTTCTGCTTGTGAGGCAGTTTGTCCCCCTTCTGTGAGGACCTCCTTCCAAGACCCCAAAAGACGCACCCTGTCACTCTGCCACTCTGCTTGTCTGTCAACACAGAATCCTCGAAAATTCAGCCTTTAGAGAGATGTAACAAAATGTGCACCCTTATTTTTTAAGTTTGTTCTTCCTGAAACTCTGGTTATTTGAACTAGTCCATTGCATTCACATCTGAGTCTAGTAATTATTGCCTCCAGCTGCTCCCTCTCTGCGCCCTGCCAGAAGCAGTTATTCCCCACTTACACCACAGTAATTGTTTATTTGATCACCCTTGAAACCAGATCTGCCCCTACTAGAACAATTTGTTTAACCATAGCCTGGGGAGCCATGAGTATACTAAATTTGACTCAAAAAACTGCATACAAGTAAGAATCCACAATACTCTCGTGTAAAACACCTACTCAAAATTCACTTTTTCCCCAGACTTTAACAGTTCATTAGATGCTGCTCTACCTTTTTCTTTTCTTTCTTCAAATAATTCAATTATTTAGGTCTTTTTTGATAGGGTATCTTCTTGCTCAAAATTTCCTTATTTCCTTGGAGTCACTTCATGACTTCTATCTTTAGCAGGTATTTGCAACTACTGAATGATCTAGGTCCAGTTATGGATGAAGATGCTGGACAGAATAGGGACTTCAGGGAGGTGTATCACTGTAAATTTGTGAAGTATTGATAGTTGGGGCAAGCTAGAAATTGTGAGCTCTATATCTATTTTCATTCTAAATATTAATGCATTTAAATGCATTTAAATAAAGTCAGTAAAATTAAATAGGAATAGAAACACAACATGTGAAGACTATTGTTACGTAGTATGTTACCTACTCAAAGGTAAAAAAAAAATGATGCAATTAAGTACTAAGTAGGAACACTATTGAAACACTATGAAATACTAAACAGAAACAATGAGCATGTTGGTGAGAAGTTTTTTTCCTTTTTTTCAGGAAGGCAAAGATCTTAGATAAAAAAAAAAAAAAACACACTCCTTGATAACAGAGATTTACGTGAAGTTTACAAGCAACAAGTGAGGGAATGAGCACTGCTCGGTTTAATGATACTTAGCTCCTGTGACTTTGCTCATGCTGCACTGTCTAGAGTCACAATAATACAGCCAGGTCACATAGATCTTTTTCTCTCATCAGTATTAATTCCTGCCAGCCTTTAGTGAGTCTCACATACTGAGCAGGATGACAAGCAAGACTGCTTGGTTAGTCTCAACATGGCAGAGCGCAATTCGCCCCCTAAACCTCCAGCATTTTTTCTCCACCAAGTTCTTAACTGTCTTCAATTTACAGCACTGTGTCACCTTCTCATTACTCCAAGGGCTCTTTCCAGTACCTAGGAAAATACATTATTCTGGCTTTCTCTAAAGGCTCTGTGACTCTAAAAAGGGTACAATCAGATCACACCACTCATGTGACAGCAATGTTCAAGGGAAGTTAGTTCAAACTTCTGATGTACAATTATATGAACCCATCTTATGCCATTAGAAACATTATGGCTCGGATTGTCCATGAATATTCCCTCTCCTTTGCAAGCTTTTTATCTGAAAATTAAAAAGAAAAAGAAAAAAAAAGACAGAACAAAACAAAGAATAATAAAAAAGAACAGAGGCAGAGCAAGGTTAGAAGATTAATGGATGTGGGTTCTTACAGATTAAGGTGGGAAAATCATTCCAAAATATAAGCAATTGAGTACTGTGACTTCTAATGAAAAAAATCCAGTTTGATTGCACGTAGCATCTCAGCAGCAACATGGCATGACAGAAGATACTGCAGGCACAACTTCTCAAACAATTTAAGACTTTACAGTGTAAATCAACTACAGCTCTACCAAAAAATCGTCTGAAAGCCAGTGTAGGAAACAAGGCTGCTCAAATCCCTTCCCGACAGGCAATGCCTTGTCCAGAGGCAGCTGTTACATTCTTCAGCCCCATCAGTTTCCAAGTGGTTCAAAACAGAGCCTAATCCAATCTGCAAACAAACCTGGATGTGACAAATGCATGGCTCATTCCACCAAGTCTGTAAGGGCAGGAAAAAGTTCCCGGGCTTGGCAAGATGTGCTGAAAAAGGAACAGCTACCAAACCCAGCAATATTTTCACAAATATACAGCATGAGAAGTGATCAGTCCCACAGTCATTTGTCAACAACTCATCAACGTGATTTTAAATTTGCTTGGTATAACCCTCAACCAACCACACTCCAGATTTATCTATCTTGTTCCGCTGGTTTAAACTATTCCAGGGCAGAATCACACGAAGACACAGCATCACCAGTATCTGAAGGTATGAATGCATGATAAAAGTAGTAAAGTTTTTAATATAACCATTCAAATAACCTCAGGTGGATGGCAAGCAAAGACCTGGGTCTAAGAAAACAAACACCAAAATCTCAAACTTTAAACAAACACAAACATTTCACTAACAATTCCTAATCTGCACCTTATGACTGTGGCATCACTATCCTAGATCAAATTTTGAAACCCCATGATCACAGAATCATTGAGGTTGGAAGGGAGCTCTACATGTTTCCATCCTTAGGTTCCTAGAAACACACTGATAAACATGCAGCTGGAAAGACAGAATTTTCTCTATGATTTCAAGATACAAAGTGAAGAGCTTTGCTACGAACGTGCTCAACGTAGCAAGAAATAATGGTACAAATGTCTTTTTCTCTTACGCTTTTAACTTTTTTCTCCCCTCCTCCCCTCAAAAAAAGTATTATCTCTTTTGGGCAAGAGAGAAGTAGCAGTATGAACCCTGTCAAGGCAGATTCTGAAAAGTGAAAGGTTTTGAGAAAAATAAGGTAACTCCTTGCAAAGTAGAGATACATTTACTTCCTTGATAAAGCTTGTACATGTGTACAGTGTTAACGTCAAACGCAAACTCAAGTAAACAGTATATTTAAAATAATATGAGTGACGAAATATTTTAGCTTAAAGTGGAATTATTTCTCACCTGTAATTAGCCTATGTTATTTCTGTAATAGCCAGTCATGAAATTTGTGTATGCTGAAGCTCGGAAGTGGTGTATTTAAGCTTTCACACAAAACCTGAATAGTCTACATAAAAGATACTTGATTTTTTTCCTAAATATAGTTATGTAATTTTTAGAGTTTAAGTTTTACAGCCCACCTTACAGAGAACTTAAATTAACAAAGAAAGTTACTGAAAACCCTTCTCTAAAGATGTTTCATTCACAAGATAAAGCTGTTATGTCATAGATTAAAATACTTGCTCTGAATTGTTATCCTGCAGCAGCTGAGTTAGTTTTCTCCAGGGATTGTACGCAGAGTCGATACTATAGAGGCGCATGTGCATGGCCAACACGTGGAACAGCTGATCTGAAAGATGGAGAAGAAAACAAGTAATTATTATATGCATTGGAGTATTCTACATTAGCTCGACATGATATATTTTCTAAGATTCTGCAAGTTCCAAATAGGCTGGTTATCTAACAACATTTTTTAAAGACCTTGAAGAGCAGTAAGTTTTCTACAGAAGTCAGTGAATATATGCAGGCACATGAACAATGACACGAAGAAAGGTTCTTCACAAAGTTACAAATCTCTGGTATTTTAATTATGGTAAAACACCAGACCCTTATACTTAACTAGAGGTCTTTTTAACCATACTGTTTCATATGTCATTACACTGCTAAGGGTCCAAGCCAGCTTTCCTTCTCTTTCTAGTCTGTACAAGGGGTCATGTTTTGCTAAGTATCTGGTCTGAAAGGAGACTGACATATTTGTAAAATACAACTTTTCTTCCTTTCTCACACTGAGGTAGTTCTGTGCTCAGTATACCTGAAGCTTAAGTTGCTAGAAGTTTTGGTCTACAGCTGGATCACTGCAGCCCCTCATCCCACAAAAGTTTTTTCTTTTGCCTTCCCAACGCTATTTTGTAGCTAATTTTAAGAAGAAATAAAGCAGATCTTCCAACACAATGACATCAAAGCTGCAATGGTCTTCATAACAGCATAGCTTTACTCACATAACTTGCAGGGTAAATCCATTGATACTAATCAATCCAAAAGCATCTGTATATCCATTGTGTCAAAAAGATCAGACACAGAAATGATTTCAATTGATTTTCATAATTAATGAAATTTTAACTTTTCCGTGAATCATATAACCAACATCTAGTAACATCTAGTCGTCCTCTGCACTCCTAAGCAAGTCCCAAAGTTGGGCACAATCTATGCTTACAGCATCTTCAGAGAAGCATGTATGACAAGAATCTCAGACTTCACTTTTTCTGTGCTTATTGTACAGTAATAGTCTAGGCAGAAATGTGTATTCTTGTCCTCATATATTCATATTAAAATCATTCAAAAATATTATCATCCATTATATTTTGCTCACTTTTTTCCCCATCATGATAGCTTTGTTTCCTCTGTTCAGTTCTTCTGGGAGACTCTTTCCTTTTTTGCCCCCATACTTTTTATTTTAACGTTTCCCCTTAGTACCTTGCCTTCTCCTCTTTTATTCTTTCAACTGATCCCTTTGCTTAGTCTCTCTCGTTCCTCTCTCCAGCCCACTCACTCAACCTACACTTGCTTATAGGTCCTCATTTTTAAGTAGAAATAGCAGCTATTAATTTATTTTCCATAAATAGAAAATTACTCAGAGGTATGCAGTGGCCAAAAAAAGTCGCATGATGAAGTCAGCTGACTGCCAGAGCCTGAAGGCTGTAATTAGCTCCTGGGGTTTGTAAAATAATTGAAGATGTAGATGGCATTGAAATTGATTGCTGTCACCTGCTTTCTGAATAAAAACAGTCAATGAGGACAAAATAAGTCATCTTTTCTCCTGGTAAGAGATTCTAACAAAAAAAAATTTTTTGAACTCACTTTTTGAACTTTTCTTTGCTCATGGACTTTAGAACCCTAAAAGGACACCAATTTTCATAGAACTATATTGCTTCTTTTTATTATTTAAATGAAAGTCATGAAAGTACGTACTTCCTTCTCGTTTCTCTGGTTACTAAAAAAAAGTCAGTGTTTTCTAAACTGCTCCTTCCTCCAAAAAGGAGGCCTATGTTAAAAAAAAAAAAAAAAAGTGTAGCATAATTAACTAACTTTCTGTTCCTGTAATAGCTGTTTTCTTGAGCTTTTATTTATTACAAAATTAAGCAGGCAAGTATCGAATTCTAGCACTAGAAGGTTTATTTGTAACGTTTGTAGGGTCAAGACACATGCCAACATTGATCGAATTTGAACAGAAAAATTTAGTTTATCTTGGAGGACAATCTTCTATTTTGTGTGTTATGGAGACTGCAATCTCCATAGTGCACATAGATGTAAACCTTGGAGACAGGTAATAAGACGCAGTTACACTGACCTTTTACAGAAGGGTTTTTATAAATTGATTTTAAAAAATTAAGATATTCTCTAAATCAACACAGTACAGTCATGCACTTGTTTCTAGACCCTGAGTAACAAAGGAATAACATTGCCCCCTAATGGGAACACAGTAACAAAGAGCTGCCCAATAGCCGTAACCTTCTAAGTCAGTAAAATTAAATAGCAATATTCTGAAATATAAACGTAAAACATCTTCTTATCTTATCTAATACATCATTTAAAAGTTGCTACTTTATTATTTGTCTTCTACTGATTTCTGCTAATAATTTCACATTATTAGGGACAGAGTGCATACAGCTAAATTGAATAAAATCAAAATCTCAACCACTTGGTGCTGCAAGGCATCAGAATTCTGGCAGGAATCTAAAATGTAGACATTAAAGTACATAAGGTGGTGACTGGGTTTTAATACAGTTTCATATGACTCAGATATAACTTAAACTGAAGCATCTTAGATGGCTTTTGCCTTCACAAAACACACATACAGCTTATACTCTTAAAAAAATGTTTAGTAGCCTCATCAAGATTCACCAGTAAACAGCAGCTTTAACTTTGATTCATATTAGGTTTGACCAATTCCATTTCTAAAAGCATCAAAATAAATCCATAAATCCACAGAGTGCTGCTGGCTCTCACTACATTATTTCCTACAGTTCCCAGAGCAGTTCAGCTTTCGGGGTCATTCTGTTGTCAGAAAGGATCTGTGACCCAAACGCGAATCGGCCCTTTCCAAGAAGCAGCTGAAAGAATGAGTTGCTACCTCTGCGCTGGGCCCGATGCTGCAAGAGAAGTGTTCTAGTGCTTCCCCTCTCCTAACAAACACGAACAGTATTGGGTCTATATATCCACACTGCCTGCACTAAGAACTGCAGTCGCATTCTTCACTTCTATATAGATGTCAATAAAGCACTAAAGAATCTGCTGTCCCCATGTGCATAAGCAGGAGGATTAGAGGTGATTTTACAGCTCTGTCATATCTATCAGAGTATGCACAGGATAAGAGAAAGCCAATTACGAAAGATGACCAGATAGGGATTTGATAGGTGAATGGCAAAATTTAATCAAACGTTGTGCTGAATTTAGAAAACGAGTACTTCTAGAAGTTACAAGCAGCTAATCTCACTTGTAAACTTGATTTGCTCTTCTCCAAAGCGATCTTGAAATTCACTTTTTGTTTCTTTGGTTGGTTTCTTGACCATAAAAAAAAAAAATGAAATCACCAAAGCTGAAATCAGAGGATTTTTTTTTTTTAGCAACTTCCACTTATCCAGTCTATAAGAATGTGCTGTAATCATGATGAGAAAGACAACTAATAGGTTAGCTGACTCGCTTATTTTGCATGCAAAGGTCCATTTGACATTTTTGTTTTGTATTTTATAAGTATGTAGGTAGCACACAACCACTCTCTTGAAAATATTGTGGTCCAGTCTATTCTGGCTATTTTGATCCAGTCATCACTTTTCTGATTCTAGAAATTAGTATTCAAAGTTACAATGTCAAAGACAACAAAGCTTACCGAAACAGCAGCTCACTGCAAGTGCAAAGGAAAACATTCTCATCCCAACTGCTCTGTGAAGAACTTGACACACAGTCCCCTTTTTCTCTCTCAAAATCTACTGAAACTATGAAGAAGAAAGCAGATCATACCAAGAAGCACTTGATACAAGCAGATAGGAATTGTTTTTTAAAAAAGCAGATTCAGGAATACTTTGTCCTTTATAGAGCTTTTATAGTCCACTTAGCAATAGCAGCTACAAAGACCTGCTGACAGCACCTTCTCATTCATCAATGATCCAGTAGATTAGAATCAGTTAAAATTTTTTTTGAAGGTTAAGAAAAGCTTATTAAAGCATTAAAAGATGAATAATCTCTATAAAATCTTGAGTCTTAATTGCTGGCATCTAAGATGAGGCATCTAATCATCATCTGCACCAAACACACCACTGTAAGAGAATATCTTCAGCAGTTAAATTCTCCTTTTCTTTAAGGATTGCCTCTTCTCCTACCCTCTCCCTTTATTCTTCTTTCTTGGGTATGAATGGCAAGTCAAGTTTCTTGGGAAACAGGTGGGACTCTCTGTTGTTGAGAAAGATTGCTTTTCCAAAGGTAGGTTGAACGGATGCCACCAAAGACCTGCAGATTGCCAACTCCTAACCAGAAAAATGGTAGCATCAAACACCCCCCACAGATTAAGAATGACCAGTAACAATGCACATGTCAGTAAGTATCTTCACAAAAACCACTGCATGAAAGGAAAAACGCACTACCAAAAATCAGCAATATCTATTTTCTTTCAGTCACTGCAGAAAACTAGTTAACAAACTCTGCAAACGTATCCATATGAGTAGATTACAGGAAGGATATAGTTGCATTGAACAAATTATGAAAGAATTAGTTTTTTCTTCCCACAGGAGTCAACCATACTTACTAGTTTCATATGTCATTAGCTTTAATGATAAAATGGAAGCAATCATAAAAATCAGCGTGGTTAGTAAATTTTTATAAGAGAAACATCCAATTATTGAATGTCAGAATTATTACCTGGAAACACGAGATGAGCAAGACCTTGGAGTCTAAAACTTGTGCTATCCTTAAAATAGGATTTTAGAGCCTATTTTGTAATAGGCTCTATTTGCACTTTTTCATTGCATATCCTATAGTAACACTCAGGCACACATACACACACACACACACAACTTAAAATGGCAATTTTACGGCCAAGTTTTCTTCATCATTCTTGTCACATAGACTCAGTCACTGACACTAACAGCTCCATTAATCATTCTTAATTTTGCTTCCCCAGAGCAGCTGCCCTCCTGGCGCAATCTACTCAAACAGCTCTTGACCTATTTGTTCCCCCCCGTCTTCACTGACGCTTGCTGCTGTAGCAGCTCACCTGGGACAACATGTTCCATTTTCAGCAGTATCTAACCACCAAACTTAACAGTTGTTACACGACTAACACTGGCTGGGGTGCTTAATCACAAGAGAGACACCTCACTATCTCACACATAGGAGAAATGAAGAAGCAGGTGGGGTTTACATTTAATTCAGCTGTACCTGGAAAGAATCATGTGTAAAATATAAAAACAGCTTAATGCTGTAATAACACAAGAAAATAGCATATATGTTATAAGACTGCATGAATTTTTCAATCACTAGAAAACAGAGAGGCTGAAGATATACTTAAGCAAAACTGCAAAATCAAACCAACACGAGAAAGCTCTTGGAAAAAAAAGACATGAATATGAAAAGGTAAAACAGAAGAAATACCTGAAGAAATACTATAGAAGAAATACCTAAAAAACTGCCATTGTTTTTTCTATAAATGAATCTAAATATGTATGGAAGGGGCAATGAAAAAATAAGCTAGTTTAATTATACAACCAATTAGTTAAAATAAACCTGCTAGAGAAGGAAAAGTAATTTTGCTGTTAGTCATAATTAGCTTACTGTCTCAAATTAAATATACTAATACTAAATGGAGGTAGAGTCTGCCAGATATGTTCTAGAAGAACCTGTAGTTACCTTACATTAAAAATAAGTCTATTTTATGGCAGGAATCCAAAACATAGACAGCGAAGTGCATAAGAGGATGATTAGGTTGGCTTGTTATCCAAACTTTGTACAAAAAAAAGCTAATAGAGTATACAGAACAAGGAAATGTTCTAACAATGAATAGATGACATTTATGTCTCCGAACAGTTTAAAGCAGCAACACATTCATATACATAGCACCTTTCATCTGAAAAGCTTGAAAGGTGGTCTTAAAATTTTCTAAAATGCAAGTTATATATTAAGAATACCAACATGACTGATTTAAATCTAAATTGGAAAATTTAGCGCTCTACTCAGCATTGTGCCAAAGAATATGTACATGATTTGGAAATGTTGTCACTATTCCTTTATGAGAAATATTCATTAGAAATCTTGAAATAATGCAAGTGCAACAGGAAAAAAGTTCCATGAACAGCACATCCAGGAAACAAAATCATATAGCAGTCTAAGAAAGGAAAAGAAAAATAATATAGTAAGAAAACAAAAAAAGACCTCAATACATTACAGGTGAAAACCTAATTAAGAAACGCCACATTTTCAAAAATATGTATGACTCAGTGTAGAGTTATACTGAAATACTCCAACTATTGCAAACTAAACCCTTGCACACAATATATGGTAAAACACAAATCATATAGGAAAACAAAATACAGAAAACAAAAACTCATAGGGAAAACAAAATTACTTCTGACTAAATACACACAAATTCTCAAAACAAGGATTTTTAAAAAATTCTTTTTACTGGGCTATTTCCTTCTTTCCACAGACAACTAATGCAGTTACAATAATGACATTATTAAAGTCAAAAGGTGACCTACATTTTCACAACACAAAGTATTCAATTCTACCAAGTCAGATTTTAAGAAGCTAACACTTAATCATAAGTAACCAGTAAAATTCCTTAAGATCTTGTTTTGCAAAAGAGAGGGAGTCTATGAATTCTGCCAGATACCACAAGAGAATCTTTATCTTTTATCTTTCTGCAAGTTCACCTTGTTCCAGTAACTTATTTTTATGAACAGATACACTGGTTTTTCTCCTCCCACTATCAAAACTTCAAAATATCAAAACTTGTGTAGATCTTGTATGGCCATTAAAATCACGTGAAGACACAGGTAACTTACTTTCAAAGAAAGGTCATTACAAATTATTTGCACTTACATTTTTTCAAATGCTTTCCAACCTTAAATGAAATCTCCGTCCTGATATTTTTAGGTGATCACACAATTCAGAACAGGGCGCAATGCAAGTGACAAAATTAAAGCCGTACTAATAATGCTTAATTTCTTTGCATTCACAAACTGATTTAATCCTTTAAACAACTGCATTTTTCATACACATCACTCAAGGGTTCATTTTGCTTTTCTGGAAGGAGAGAACTAACAATGATGGGGGAAATGAGGTGCAGCTGGGGTTTTAAACAACCCTTCCCAAATCAGGAGGACTGAACGGAGTCAGTTGAACCACATCTGCTGACAGCACCAGAGTGAACACGTACAGCGTAGCACGGGATGGGATTTACTGGGGGCTCCTCACCTCCAACGCTGGAGAAAGCATCTCCCATGACCACACACTATTGCTTTCTGTTGCAGTGCAAGTCCAACTTCAACAGGCATTACTGTTGGTATTATTCTGGTAGGTTTCCCAAATTTTCCCGGAAAGAAAATGTCTGTTCCTAACAGTTTATATTCAAATGAAAGATTAAAATATTTCACGTTAAGAAATAGGTCTTCTATTTGAAGACCTATACGAAGTGCTAACAAATGCGTATGCAGGGGGGTTGGACTAGATGACCTCTAGAGGTCCCTTCCAACCTTAGGCATTCTATGATTCTATGATTCTATGAAATAGCACTTCAACCAGAACTGCTTTATTTGCCAAAAACTCATGATTTATTGTGAACAATGGGTACATGAGAATTTGCACTGAAAAAATGTTGCAAAACCCTGGTCAGAGAAGAATCTAGTATATTAAAGATATGTATCCTCAAGAGGTCCCAGGGTTAAAAATATGCAGCTAAAATGAGTTTCATTAGCACCTTAAGAAACAAATTTCTTTACCTTTATTAGCAATAAATAGGTGACACAAAGCTTTCCCAGCTTTACCAAAAAAATCTGGTTTAACCTTAAAATACTTACAGTTCTGCTCATAAAAACATGAGGTTATTAAAAACATTACACGGATAGTAAGACATTTGCTTTCTAAACAGATTATAATCACAATACACGAATAGTTCTACTGAATAACTTTCATAAATTAATGTCAGATTTGTGAAGTTATAATGAAAATGAAAATGCAGTATGACAAAAGAAAGGTCCCTAAAATAAAAAAAGGTTGAGATTATTTAGGAAATATTCGATGTTAGGAGAAAATAGACACCTTCACTGAATTGTCTAGTAATTTACATTGCACCTAATAAAACTTACTTAAACACGATCTTTTCCCAGCTGTGCTTGCACCACCCGAACATAAATTGCCTCCTCGATGGACCAGCTCAAGTTCCAAGTTTGTTCTGCAGAAAAAACATAACACTGCTGAATGGAATGGCATTAATTCAAGCTTCTATAGGCACGAAAGAGTCACCACAAACTCCCAGCATATACTAAAGAATACTGCAAACAAATCATTAGTGGTTAAATGTTTCCAAAATATGGCTCCAAATAAAATAAACATTATCAAGGTATAGCCATTTGTAATTTAAAATTACTTAATTAGTAACCATTGTGTAAGAGAACTGGTACAGTCGTGACTGAAGTAAAAATAAATGTTAATTTTGAGGCTTTTTTTCCTGTATGCATCCAAAGTTCCCAAAACACAAGGGAATTCACATCAAACTTAGTTCAAATTGATTAAAAATATAATGACGTAAGGAGGGTTCTCTTGAATGACAGGAATTTTATTTTGCTTTAAATAAACAGGCAGCAGAATGGACAAGCCATTGAGGAACTAAATATGAAAATATTTTAAATTATTCTGGAAGCATTGATTTCTATTGATAGTTTAGCTACTGCAAACCTTGGAGGTAAATTCTGAATGAACACTCATGTAGTTCATTAGTATGATGCTCTATTCCTGAGTATTACTGTAAGCTGATACTTAGATACCAATTGTTCGGTCCAAATTCAATAGCGTGGTTTGATTTTTGAACTGAATGTTTCAGTACTGCATTATCATTTACTCCTAGGACTTGGGCAAACAATTTATATTACGTTTTCTGTGAGTTTGTTTTAACAAGTGAACAACCATTCCTGTAATTAAGGAGGAAAGAGTAAAAATCTGCTATTCTGAAATATTATTTGGTTAACATTATCCAAACTGCAAAGCTCAGTTTTATACTTATTTTGTCCAGTAGTTAAAAAAAAAAAAAATCAAAAATCAACCAACACTACTTTCAACATAGTGTGACTGAATACTTACTAAAAGCTACTCTAGAATTTTATTAAATCTAAGGTAAGCACACATGTATAAATATATATTAAAGAAAAACTACAAGATGACTTTAATAAAATTAAACATAAAATATTTTTAAAAGACTTCTCCACCATCAGCTTAAGCAAATACTTCATTTTTAATATTCAGTGTTTGCTAAGATATTTTCATATGTTTCTAAAATAGCAACATTTCAGAATATTACTATCCCTAAGTTTGCAGCTTATGCCACCCATTTCTGAAGGAATGCTTTAATCCTCTCTACTCAGAAAAAAAGGCAATTTAACATTGATAATGTGCCTGCTCACAGCTCCATCTGGTTGCTGCTGATAAGGGCATCTGTGTGACAGGGGAATTTTCCACTCTTCAAGCGATTTGCAGTGCTCACTGAAGTTCTAAAAATCTAACAGCAAGGAGGCAGGGACAGGGATTTCATATTAGTGGACAAAATAGCAACTGTAGATCAGTATGTGCCAGTTCATCTGGGGAATATAAATGAAACCAGTATGTATTATTTCTATAAAGCTTCCGATAACTAATTTGTAGGATAAAATTAACAGCAACCTTTTATGAAAACCAAGAGAATTAAGATTTAATCAAAACACTACCTGAATTTCTATGAGCTATTTTAGATGTAGAATTTTCAATTTCCCTTTCATCAAGGCATGCATACTACTTCCTGAAACAAAACTTAGGGACAACTGGAAAAAATTCTTCTGGATGCCTATGAATTGCCACACAGCATTACTCTTCACTAGAGGGAATGTAAGGAGAGAGACTTATGGCAATTGCATACTCATACTCCCCTCCCACATTTCCTTATTGCTCCAAGCACCTCAAAGGCAGAAGCTTATAGCTCAGTTGTCCTGAAAATGTAAATATTAACTCTCTCCTCTACTTCATAACATACTTAAACTATGGGATGAAAACGTGCAGTGGGAAGTCACACCTAAAAACTGGAACACTTTTCCTTTATAAAGAGCATGTTCTACATCAGACACTGCTTAAAATCATTTTGAAAGACACTGACACATCTCCTTTCTATTCAAGATCCCTTCTGCCTTGAGGCTCTGATGAAGACCCTAGTACCACTTGCCCCAATGAATGGAAGAAAAGCAGAGTTCTCGGTGTCTGTTCTCTTGTTGCTAAAAGGAAAAGAGAGGCATCTGACAAAAGTGGAACCCAGAGTGATCCCTGAAAGTATCTTTCACTACCTCAACTCTCTGAAAATGAAGGACGGAGGAGAAAGAAAACCAATTTAGAAATGACCATTTCCTCTATTTCTATTACATCTATACATTTTTGTGCTATTCACTGGAGAAAAACTATTTGTAACAGTGTCACCTGGCTTAACCTTCCTAACCCATGAAAAGATGACAGAGGAGAAAGGATGGACTTGGTTAGCTGTATAAACTCCTGATCCAAAACCAGACCTATTTCAGTCTACTTTTATTGGCTTTCCATCCAAGATTCAATCCAGATATGCTTGGATATCTGGAAAGAGAAACTTTTGCATCAGAATTCATTAACAGAAGAGCATGGGAGCAAATAAAACAGCAATACACGGAAGTAAAAATATTTGGAAGAACCTCCTCATTCCAGAGGAAGTAAAGTTCACACTATTTTTTTGCATTTCACTTTACAAAGATAGCACATACATGAAAGTGCAAATACCAAGACACAGGCTAGGAAAGAGCAGCAACGTTTTGCATTAGTCTATAGGTAGCTGACAACAAAGCAAAGACTTTGTGTACATGGCCAGCTAACACAACAGATTCATTGCTATACAGTGCAGAAGTCTGCCACAAATGCCACAAATGACAGCCATCTGACAGCCACTGCCACAAATGACAGCCATCAATACACTTAACTGCGGAGCTATTAAAACTAGGAACACATGATTGCAAATGACACATTGCTAATCCTGTTCATGTCAGTAAAGACAAGGAAGGACGCGTAGGAAAAGGGTTTATATTTAAAAAGGTAGGAGACTAGGAAAAGGGGAGTTAGCTAAATACCTGCTGTGCACACAAATCAAGATGCAAGGACCCTGAATGATCTTTTTTGATAGGAAAAAACAGATGGGGCTACCTCTCAGGGGCTAATTTCTTTCCTCCGCTATCAATGACATCTGTCTGGGCAGCAAAAGTGCAGTAAGAGCAGTAAATTCCTACTTTCCTGAAGCAGAGAAGGATAAGCTGCTGCAAGCAACTCCATATTGTTTAATCAATAGTGCTCATTTAAACCTGCAAAACTCTCCCTCAAAACTTATCAGCAGCTGTAAACTAGCATCTTTTGGGAAGACCACAAAAGAAGTCATTTTCTGATTGAAAAGGGAGCACAACTTATTAATATAGAAATAAATGGTATTTAACATTAATTTAACATTAATTGACCCTTGAAATTAACAAGTGAATTAAAAATATCATTAGGCTAACTGGAAATGCCTATTTAGATAGGGACTACTTATCATCTTGACCACTTAAATTAAATACAAGGAGGGAACAGGAAGATAATACCACAGAAACACTGGGGATGAAAATAAGGAAGAAACATTAGGCTGAAACACAGGAATAAACAAGCAATTCTTGTGCAGTTTCTAAGTCTACAAATCTGGATTGCTGAAGGGGAGACGATCCAAAATCTGAAGTCTTGCTGGCAAGGACAAGCAGAAAATAGCTGATATTGGTGTAATTAACAAGAGGAGGTCAATAGTGAGCGTGAGTGACGTCCTAGTCTTAGCGGCCAATCAGTGCAAGAAGAAATGAAATGCTGTTCTAATTTGAGATATTTTTAATTCTCAGAAGAAACAAAACAAGAATTGAGGGTTTAAATGTCAGTGTAAAAAAAAAAAAATCTATATGTATAGTTATCATTTTTAATATTGACAATTTTCCACAGATATACAAACTGATTTGTGTAACATAAATAGCATGTTGGATTAATGTTATAAGCATGTTACTACATGTTAGCATAAGAGGCATATTTGATACAAGGATAAATATTGTAGAAAGTTTTGATCAATACAGTTTAAAATTCTTAAAAAATACAGGATTCAAAATAAATGTTTCCTGTATGAAAGTATTTTCTTAATAAAGGCAAAATTAAGATAATCAAAGAACACAAATAATGTTTCTATTATATGATCATCTAGACTGGAGGGGACCTCTGAGATCAGCTCATCCAACCTTCTGTCAAAAGCAAAGCTTTAGATTCGGCCATCTCCTGCCCTGTCAAACCAAATCTCAATATTTCCAGGGAGGAAGATACCATCATTTTTCTGTGCAACACATTTTGATATTTAATTGTTCTCACAAAGAAGAATTTTAGCAATTACTGGTAGCTTTATCACTTTGACAACATTATAGATACCTATTTTGAAAGGAAAATGAATTAAGAAAATATTTACACAACGGTTTTAATGTTTGGATTTAGAAGTGCAACTAGTACAGAAGATGATGAAAATGAAAGCTACTATGTACACAGTGCTTCATTAACAAATGATATTCATTTGCTATTTTCCATATAATTCCTGAAGCTGTATTTATAACTAACTTTTATTCAAAGAAGAATATACAGATGCTACTCCAGGTTTTCATCTGCCACATTTCACTGCAAAATGGAGAATTTTGCTTAACAGTGTCAGAGTTCATCAACCCACAGAAAGAGGAGAGCCCTGCCAGGGAGGCTCTGACAGCAGGAAGCATAGCTCCTGCTACGCTGGGGTAGCTCCCCACAGAGAAGGCAGGATCATAAATACCCCCAAACTGGAGGACTGAAGGCTGATGCACTGGCTCTCTACAACCTGGTTAACTCTTACGCAAGAAAAATTCCCTGAGGTAGATTTTCTGAACATCTTTAACAGTTCTATCAGAAAGACACTGTCCTGGGACCAAAATTTGGTGTCCAAAATTACACTGAAAGAGCTCAGGCATTATCTGTATCAGATGGGAAGAAATGCATATATTACCACAATATCTAGCCTTTACTCAGAGACTGCCTTGTTTCCATCATGATCGGGATTCTATTTTCTACATATCACTTTACAGAACAATGATATCTCAGAAACATTTTTAATGATAGCTCAGAAACATTTTTATTTAAAAAAATCTAGTACTGGTTTCTCTGATGCATAATTGCTCTACAAGTGTTCAGATATTTTAGGTAAATTTTCTGTGGTACAAAGACTAAGGTACACCATGAAGATATCGTTATCAGAAAGTACTTTAACTTAGAACCAAACATATACTCCCCTATTGTGTACAGTAACATACCTCGTATGTAAAATACCTAGGATGATTTCATGTAATTAAAAAGAACTGTGATTACACTTCTACTGCAAGACTGTTCATGTAACTATTGAAATTATTTTATGTCTGCAATAAACAGAGAGCAGAGTTTCACACTGCTATAAAATAAATATACTAACATAAATATACTAATTTAAATACCAGAATTCTGCAAGTAATGTAATAGTTTAAGAAAACAGATCCTCAGCAACTAGAGTGTATCACACCATTGTCAAAAATGCTACTGAATTATAATTCTTGTAGTCTTGCAGTTTCTCTGCAGTCAGCTCCTTCCCTACGGACCTTAATAACAAAGGTTTCGGAAGATTATTTGTGTGATAAGTATTTCAGTTGCTCTTTTGCGAAAACCCTGCATTACAGTAAATCTGAACAGATCAACCATTCAGTACAACTTGAAATAAATGGTACGGATTGAGGGAGGCAGGACTTGCCTTTCTTCAAGATGGGGTCTGCAACCCTGAGAGCAGGACAGCTGGAATCTAATATTACAGTGAAGATGCTGGTAGCTTTGTTGCTTTTAGAAGTCTAAAATATGTCTTAAGCATATGAGGAAAGTGCCATGGTTGTTCAAACAGAATAGGATCGATCTCTGATCACCAATAAAATCAATGTCTGATAGAGCATGGATTGACTAAAAACACCCCGTGATTTTAAACCTACCAATACAGCAGCAACATGGAAATGATTTCATTCTGCTGATTAACAGTGGAGAAGACTTAACAGTTTGGGAAAAGCAGGCAGAAAGAGAAATGCAACACAAAATTTTGATAAACAGAAAGAAAATCTCTAAAAAGGAAGAAAACCAAATAAGGAGTAGCCCAGCTGCTCTCCAGATTCTGTGCCACTTGAAAATGCTAAAAATAAAATGTCTGAGAAATCATTCTTTTTCATAGCACTGTGCATGAAAGTCAGAAAATATAACCTTGATATAACCTTTGCGAATAAGTTTTTTCTTTTTGAGAGAGAGACTGCAATAGTCATATAACATTAAATAAATAAAAAATAATCCTGTTAATAATAAACCAAAAGCTCAAAAGAAACAATAAAGAAGAAAAGAATATATATACTCACCTGGCTACAGAATACATAAATAGAAAATCATTGTCAGGTGATCCAGGACTCTTGCTATAATCTGTATACTTCTTCTGTGTAGTACTTTTTATATCTTTCATTACAGATTCCATTTCTTTACTGAGATTGGTTTCAGACTATGAATAAAGATATGAAAAAGATTAGTTAATACTACCTGAAAAAACGCAATGGCTGATCACAAAGCTTTCATATTTATAAATGGAAGCTTTATAAATGAATTATACTTTCATATTTATAAAAACGCATTTGAAGATTATGGAAAAACATGTATTAGAAGCCAATAGTCTCTGCCTCACAGAAATTTTATAGTATTCTAAAAGTAATCCGTATTTCTTTTGAATAATAAAGCTCCTCTGTTTTTCCATCTCAAGTTTAAGATTCTTCAGTTTACTTTATTTTAGCATGTATTTCCATTGTGCAAATACATGGAAGGAACATAAAGTGTCAAACTAATTAAAAAAAAGAAAAAATCACTACTTTGAAATACCTCTGGAACAAAAGTATCCACTTACACTGGAAGGGTAACTGAATTTAAGAGAAATAACTATATAGTTCTGAAAGACCTCAGGAAGCTTTTTAATACATGAGCGAGTGGATGCAAAATGCTCTTTCAACTAATCCATATCTTAATATATTTTTAATAGACGGTCTTTAAGCATCTTTCAATTAGCAATATATTGGTATTTTTACATTGTAAAGAAGTGACAAATGTGTTTCATGTTATGTAACTTAATTCAACGTAAATTACCACGGAGTAAGCTGAAAGTGTACTTCATACAAATTTAGATGAATTACACTTTTCCTATTGCTGTCTTTGATTTATTTTTAATAGGTAATACAATAAAAGCTGTAAAACGTTACAAATATTTTGATTTAAAAATAGTATGCTACCTTTCAAATAGAAAGAAGAGGAAATGAAGTTTCCTGGACTGCGAGGTTTCTAAAAGGTCACAAAATGCAACACAATGTAAAACTGAAAGGTAGAGACAAATTAACAAGATCTTTCTGCCTTACACTGATGCTTACTGGGAAAGTTCCCAGCTGTTCTTGAAGATCTTCGACCTCTCGCACAAGATCTCTCATGCTCTTGTTACTATGACTTTGCCAAAGGCTTCTTTCGACGTTGTTTCCCGGATAACAAGGAAGAACACTGTTAGCAAACTGCCTACAGAGGGGACAGGTAAATTCTCCTTTGTCCACAGAAAACCCTTGCAGGACCTGGTCATTCTAAAAACAAAAAACAAAGCAAAACAAGGTGTAAATTAAATTTGCTGAAGATGAAAACTAGTTCTTTTATATTTCTGAAAAAAAAATTAACAGATAAACTCCCCCAGACTTCTAAAACCAGCAACTATGAAGAAATCATATCTCCAGTTTAGTGAAAGAGCTCTTAAATACTACCAATTACAAAACGGTCCAAGGCACTGAATTTTCAAGTATTCTTCACTGTCAATACCTATCCCATAATAAACTAGAAAATACTTGAACAGGATATTCTGAACAGCTTGCTTCCTGTAAAATTTGAGACTCCCTTAAAAGTCTTCTTATTTGCCAAAAGGTATTTTGTTTCCAGACGCAATGAGTATTTGAAAATATTTCTCAGGAGAGGCACAGGTGGAAAATCTGATCACACAGCCACTGCAGCGCAGCTGCTTGCTGCATTATGACGAAGGACTGAAAAATGGACCCAGTAGTATCTAGCTGGGGAGCAGGGGATGCCATCAGAGCGCTCCTGTCGCTGGCGAGCAGCCTCACTTCAGCTTCAGGAAACACCTCAGCAGTTTCCCACTCTGGAGAGAGGATGACTGCTAAAGTAGCACCGACTGCAATTTAGTCTTCAGATCAAAACCCTGATGCCAAGACATTCTGGTAATCCAGCTACATACATTCCTTTACAGTTTTCTTCTTAAATTCCTCACTCATTTCTAATGTACATTAAACATGAAAACAGGAATCTGTGAAATGGAAGTGCAAAAAGCAAGAAATGTGCTTGCCAGAGAAATCATAACTCCACTTTTAAAGAATGGGATTAACTTATTAAAACATTTTCCCAATATATCAGAATATCTGAGAACAAGACAGTGTTGTTAATAATGTCAAGATTTAATAATGAATACCTGTAATACTGGAAAGCTAACAAAAACACCTTGCATATTCATGTAAAACATGAAAAGCCCCCAATCTCTCCTTCACTGAATCAAGCAGTATAAATCCATTGACTTTACTGGGAACAGTTCAAATTCAAGTAACTAAAAGTCTTGAATTTTACTTACCCGCAAGGATTCCATGTAAGATTTATGACAATCTATGTGTAAAGTATGACCACACGTTTGTACATAAACACCTCCTTCCCAACCTATTGATACTGCTTGCAGACAGGAACTCTGTAAAAACAATCCCCCCAGATAAAAACAATAAGAAAAAAAATGGTTGAGATATTTGCCACAATTCACGTTTTTTTTTTTTTTTTTGATGTTGTTGCTGTTTTTTTTTGCTGCTAGGCCATATAAAAATATATGCTGTGGGAATAAATGGTTTTTATTTGTTTTTGACATTTTGCCTCATACGATCAGAATTCTGTCAGTTAAGCTTCTGTACAATCCTACACATTACCTCAGGTGGTGGAACACATCAGTGCCAGAACAAACACTTTTTTAAAGAACTTTGTGTATTATTATACAAAGAAAGCAGTTGTGACTGCACCATATTTTCCAGTAACACAAACTTACCTTCCCCACATACAATGGCAGCGTGCTCCAACACATTTCACTCAGTTTCACCCACAACAAGTAGATTACTATGAATATTCAACTCTGATGATTTGCTTTTCTGGGGATGTCCTAGCAGGCTGCCTTTGCATGCCTATCAGCCAATCTCACAAATTCCAGCTACACTAGCAGTATGTCTTGACACATTCCTATTTGCCTTAACTTGATACTTGTAATGTTTTAAAAGACTTCCAAATCAATGATCTTACCGACAAGAAAAGTCTTCTGCTTTTTACTGGCTCCTACATGATTTGGTGGAGAGACTGCACTGTTAATAAGGCATTGACACATAATGTACCAGAACTGCCCTACAAGGCAATTGTCTCCCTTAGGAAGAGCCCTGTAGGTACTGTACGTACTAAGTGGGGCTAGCTGCTAGCACTGTTTTTTTTAAGATCACATTTAGACAATTGAAATTCTATTGCATCTTCTGAGATGCAAATCTAATAGGAAACATCAGACTCATGAACTTGGGTTCATGGACCTTTGGATTGAAGGACCTTTAGTGAAATAACTGTACAGTGAATACTCTGGATCTAGAAAGCTGGAGAGACTAGAGTATGGGTTAGATAGGGAACATTAGAGATTTGAACAGAATAGAAGGAAAGAGGGTAAAAATGAGGAAACCATGCTAAAAATGCTTTATTCCTTCTCTGCACTGGAGATACAGAAGGTGGAAAATAGCAGCTCATGTTTGTGTGTCTGAGCAGGATGGTCTATGTCCTACCAATTAATCCACCTGAGGAAAAGTGCAATAGAATTGCTCCCTTTGCCAAGTATCAATAATTTATGTTTTTCTCCAAGCTGCTCCAAAATTCTTGCTTTCCAGCTTCCCTACCTTTCTAAGAGTAACACTCACACTAATGCAAAAACACAGCCCCATCATAGATATGTCTTCAGTCACTGTGCTGGGGAACACAGTGTAAAGAGTTTAAGCAGCGGATGTTGGCGCTCTAGGTGACAGTTGGGATGTTACTAAATGGATCTGAACCTCTGCAAAAAATCTCCAGCCTAAATGCTACTTAAGTCAGGAAAAGAGGAAACACAAAAGCAGGCAATGTGCCACTTACACACCTCAGAGGAAAAAGGCTGTCTCAAGTTATTGGCTACAGAGTGATTCTGTAACGTGTGATCCGGAAAATGGTCCAATCCATCTAACACATGAAGTTTTATCCCCTAATCGTCAGTCAAACCTCTCCATTTTAAAAAATGATAACTTTCAGTGATTTTTTTCTTTTAATGGGCAAAAACACCGTTCTCTGACTATCAATGCATCAAATTTCAGCCAAAAAAAGGGTGAAGGAGGCTTCTCAATGGAAAAAAAAAGGCCCATTTTGCCTAGCTTGTATTTAGCATTTAAGTTGTGAAATGTTGTTCATTCTTCTTCAACTAGAAGCAGCTAGATCATATTTGATAAACTAAAATGTTCACAACTATGTAAAATTATTCTCTTGCCTCCTGAATTTTGTACTTCTTTTTACAGGAAGGACACTTACTGTGAAGGACACTGTTGATAAATAAAAGGACTTATTGCTTAGCTCAGCTGAACAAGCCACTCAAGACACTAGCAGATGTTTCCATTTCTATGCCAAAAGAAATTTAAGGATTACTTCTTTCATGCAGAGATTTTTTTTTTTTTTTTAAAGCACAGTCATGACCTGGAAACTTGAAACCTGAAATAGCTAATTCAGAGAGTGTTTAAATCAGGACAGAATTTTTCAAAAAACAAAGCATTTGTTTGCTGCATTACAGTGTCTTTTAGACTAGTCTGGGATTTTGCACAGAAAGATGCATCTCAATAAGATCAAGTTTTGGAATAACGTCTGTTTTTCATTAGCACTCCTTTCATTTGTAGTATGTAAGAAAGTAAAAAATAAAGCTATAGTATTATTTCAACACTCTTAACCACTTCAAGAGTGAAAAATGTCCATTTAAAACTTGAAACATTAGCAAATAAACACAGGTACGTATTATTGAGGCACACAAACTTGATATTCCTTCTGAACTTGGCAAACTGAAAAGTTATTAACTACAACTATTCCATGTATAAAGTGTGGTTTTGCCCCAATAGTTTTATTAATATTCTGTTAAATAATAAATGTGTCCTATGTTAACTGAAGGACGACTTCATGAAACACTGTGCAATGTCATCAATGACAAATGAAGGAAAACCTGTCAACAGATTATTTCTGAACTGATAACAATTGCTTGTCCAGAAGTGTCTTTCTGCTAAAATCTTTGAAAGCTTTCCTTTTTAACATGGGAATTTATGGTATTTACCTCAAGGAGAAGTTATTTCTCTGAAAATATTGTCCAAAATTTAAAACAATATCAGAACAATTAAGAAAGGTACAGTACATCAGTCAAGCACACCTAGTTGCAGTTAAATTTCTATTTTCTATTATGGATAACAGATATGAGAAAAGTACTACCTATATCAGAATAAAAAATGGTAGCAATTTTTCAAGTCAAAACTGAAGCTTCTAACTTCTGCATATTTGGTTAGATCTGCCTAAGTGCTAGTATATCTGCTAAGAGTTGTCTACAGGAACTAATATGGGGTCCTAAGATATATAACCTCTTCGCTACGAAAGATCTCCAAAAACTGATTTATGTTATCTTACCTGAGTGCTTTATACAGTAGCACTGATCACAGGCAATATTTCTATAAAGGTCTCTCACTAAAAGCCTGTTAAGCAACAAGAATTGGCTCTCAAAAGTCAATATATGAAAAGTTGTAACACACTTTGCCTCCCTTTTTAAAAAGAAATGCAAAAGCAAACAGCTAACAGCTAACAAACTCCAAAATATATAGTAATTTTCCAATAAATACAAAACAAGACTTGAACAGTTTTCTCCTTTCTCCTCCTTCCTGTCCACTCCTCTTCCACCCTTTTTTTGTGCAGACTCAGAAAAGGGTTGAAACTACTTCTCCCCATTACTCCTGCTGCCAAGTTAATTTAACACAGCATAATTCCTTGATCTGGTTCATGGAGTGAATCACAAGAAAACTTCTGTTTTGGAAGAGGTGCTTAAGAAGGTAGAACCACATCTCATTCACATGATCACACTGACCTGTGAAATACCTCTTATAGCAAAAATCTGCAGGCATTTTTAACGAATATTAATGTGCGTGGATATGAGAGCTGACTATGCCAAAATCATCTACAAGGGAAAGCTAAACATTCTTTAAAAAATCAGGAGCTCATCAGATGTAAATACATCCATAAGTATAAATATATCCTTAAGTATAACATCACAAACCGTTTATCTAAAGGTAATCATGAAACTAGGAAGACTTTTCTATGCAGAGTAAATTCACTACATCGTAATCCCATTTATCTTTTCACACAACTCAGTTCTTAATTGGTAGTTTTGTTCAAACTCAATACTTACATCTTTAAAGTATCGCTGTAAAATGGCAAGCCTCACATCATGCAGTGCTGCACAGGTATCCCAAGGGTATATCTGCTCCTCTTCGGTGGTTGGCAGCTTTTTCGGCTCAGGGCTATTGCGACATTGTCCCAGGACTGTGTACAGAAACGAAGCAAATGAGAATAAAACGGATAAAAATAAGCTGAAGAATGACGATAAACATCTTCACATTCTGCTTTATAGCTAGTAGGGTTTTTTATGATATTAAAAAGTAGAAAAAAAATGATTAAAGAAACTAAATATTGAAAGTTTAGTGGGAATACATAAAAACACACTATTTTACTGTCTTCTCTTCTTTAAAAATATTTTGCTGTAGGTCTGTTACATTCTGCTGGGTTTAGAAAAGCAAATAGGAGCAAGAAGGGAATAAAGTAAACCCTGTTCACCGTTTTCCCAGCCATTTCAAGGGTCTCAGTACTCTTAAACCTATGGAGTGTTTAGGGGCCTCACTGAGGACCATTCACAAAGAAATGTGGCTGTTTTTCCAGGCACCTTAAGCCTCCTTGTAACAGTGCTTGTCCAGACAGTCACACATTCATACCTGAGGATGCTTGTAATAGCACAACTAGCCCTGTAGGTCTGTCTTCAGTAGAAGGACCACTCTGTCCGCAAATAACGCAATCATATATTGCTTCAGAAACATGCTGTTCTGATGTAGCTATCTCCATGGCAATATCAGCATCTGGTGACTCTAAAAAAGGACAGGAAAAGTGATATTAAACAGAAGAAAAGAAATCAAATTACATCTTCACTGAAGTAGTGACCAAAAAGTGACCATTGAAGTAGTTTCCAAAGGAAACCTTTTCAACCTTTTTTCTCCTTGATTAAATAGGGCAAGGCACAGGGCACAATATAGGACTGCTTTCAGGAGTGCTTTCTTCTGAGGGTCCAGTGCAAACTCATTAAAGGACAGGCACGTTGAATGCAAGGCAGCATCTTTCTTTGCTATGAAAACTCCATACAATGCTCTCACTAACTGGACAGAATCGAAATTATATGTTTCGGTCAGTATTGATTTCTCAGTCATTTACAGAGAGTCATAAGCAAAAGAACTGTAATCTTCATTGAGCTACACTTGTTAATATTGTACGCACATTTATCACCATCTAGTGGCAGTCAGATGAACAGTGAATAAAAAAGCAAAACGCATCAATAACAAACATTTTTCTGGTAAAACTCCAAACAATCAGAAAATCTAGCAGTAATTGTAAAGCAGGAGACAGAAAGTAAACCCTAGAGCTGTTTTTCAAATCAAACATTTTTGACATCACCTCATCATCATGTTGATGACATACAGTCACAGACTTATCAGTATATGAGAAGGACTATGAAGTTCTTGTCTATCTTTTTCTATAGCATTCTCAAAAAAACATGAAACGCATATCCATTCAACATTTTTAAAAGGTGAAGTAAGACAATGTAGCATGGAAATTTCATTTTGACCAGTACAACATAAGTCCTCAGTTAATATTTTATTTATGAAATATCATTCATTGCTCTCTCTCAGACACAAAGTTTATAAAAAGAGGAATATCTTATCTGATGGAATGCGTAATATTTGCAAATTTAAATTACTGAAGAAAAAAAATCTCAGCAAAGCAGAGTTTAAGTAAATCAACACATATTAGCACTAAACAGATCACTGAATATGCTTTGTATTCCTGCAAAAAACTTTCCTTTGCTGCATTTTTAATGTATTTTCATATTCAACTGTCGTACCGTTTCCCAATGGGAGAAGCTGCACATTCAATATATGTAAACATATGGCATTTTATTTCTAATAAGTACCTCTCAAAGGTACTCAAAGCATACTATCTTTATTGCTTTTTTTAAACCTCAGAAAAACACACAGATCTTAATATTTTAAAAGTGTTCCCAACCAATTCAGTATGCCCCCATCTAGCTCCTACAGACCTCAGTGATCAAATACATGCTTCCTTTACATGTGTTTAGATTTGGCCCAGGGCTAATTTGCCAAACAATAAAATTTCAAGGGAACTATACCTTGAGCACCAAAGACTACTTCCTAATCAAATCATTTTCCCAGGAAGTAGTAAATAAAAGCAAAGCTAACTTACACAAATTGCATGTGAGAGAGAAACAGGCAAGCCTTTGAAGCCACAAAAAAGTAAACAAACCCACAGCTCCGACTCCCTGAAAAAAATACCATCACCACCAACAAAAAACCCACAACTTTTAAATGGACTATGACAAACTTTGATAACTAGCCTAAAGTATCTCAGAATTCATATGAATTACACAGCTTTACCTTAACAATACATTTTCCTTTCCTTGTCCCTCCTCCTTTTCTTTGCTACGCAACTGTATCATTCTGCTTGTACTTTAATTGCTTACAGAACTGTATTCTGGTAAGATTACTACAAATTACTATAAGCAGATATTAAAGAAAAAAGCACATCATCTTTGATTTTGGGAGAAAAAACCATCAGCAGAGGAAGTGCATTTAGAAGTTAACAGAACCAAAAGATTTTTTAGTTTCTTAGAAAATGAGACTCAGGGTATGGTAACTTTGAAAGAGTAGATTTTGGCAGCAGAATGGGGTAAAAATATGCTAGTGGCAGTGTGCAAAAGAGAGATTACAGAATACTATGCAAATGGTGATCTTCTTGTTCTTCTTGTCCTTCCTCAGTTTCACCTCTGTGCAGCATCTGACCTCTCTCTCACTAGCTTCATGATCTAGCCAGACTGTCCCAGCCCCTGTTTTTCCAAAGTTTTAACCTAACTGATTTCACAGAAGCTTACTCTAGTGATGTCAAGAAGCAAATAGGAAATACAGGATAATGGTAAGTGGCATTGATATCAATTCACTAAGTTTCTCTTACAAAACTTGTCTGATGGTATAGTCTGATTTTCTACCAACCTACAACATGTTCTCTTTGCCTTTGCAGATTATTTCAGAGGTAGGAATAATGCAAACCTCACTAAATAGAACAAAATTAAAATCACTGAAGGAAGATGAAAACATTTAAAATTTGACAGAAATACAAGACATTGATTTCCTCTCTTTTTTATTTATTTATTATTTCCCCTAAATTAATTATTTAGCTTTTGGTTTTGTACCAATACAGGTGAGAGTCCTGAAGTTACAAGATTGGCCTTTGCTGCCTCCTAGCAAATACTCATCGGAGTGCTACCATCTGACATGTGATGTTATTACATAATGCCTTGCTGACTGAGTTTTATTTCAGTTCAAATTCTCCAGAATTTAAGGGCATGATTTGCTCCCCCTCTTCCTCACCTGAGAAAATCCCAATCCCGAAGGGCTGTGCAAAACTGTCCAAACACAGTAAAGGCAGTTTACAATCTCCGACTAATCAACATTCTTCCTGCCACACTCAGGATGTGTCAGCGGTCTCTAGCATCAAAGCAACTATTAGCATACTAATATCTTTTGCCCCAAACCAGCATATATATTCTCAAGAGATCAGCCTGTAATTCATTTTTCTATCTGGGTTCACAAAATAGAGTGTTACGAAATGTATGTCACCTTGCTTTCAAACTGCACTTTTTTCAACCTAGCTAATGCCAGCAAATGCTTCAAGGACAGAAAGATGTTCTCTTGAGAGCCACATCATTGAAAGAATTGTGAGAAACATTCCATACTCAGGAGGCATTTAAAAAAAAAATAAGTGAGCACTTCAGAGACAACAAAGCTATTAAAGGAATGAAAAATTTCTCGAAAATCACCCTCTTAAGTGATTGCCTAGAAATGTCTTCATGCAAAAAAACTATGTTAAAATGTAGTTCATTAAACCAATTCTATCTCCAGCTGATTTTGATATGTAATTGATATGTAATTAACAACTCCTACATTTCATGTTACGAAAAAAAAGTTACTCATTGTTTAAATACTAAGAAATGGAGAACTGTACCTAAGCACTGTGTACCTACCACATTGATCCATGCACAAGCACAGAGGCCTAGGTTCTGACTGTACATAAATTAAAGGTTCTTTTTAGTATTTGACATGTGTAGTTAAAAGCAAGTGTTCCCAGTTCTCCACATAAGGCAATGCTGACAGGGCACTGACCATTGCCCTTCATCCACAAATTAAATTAATCACCTTAAATACAGCTTATGAAACATCTATATCTTTACGTTGGGTGCTGCACATCTCCCAAAGTTAACACCATATAGTCATTATTTGCTAAAGAACTTTTTTGGGGTTGCCATATCCACGACCTTCATAAACATTAACAGCTAAATCTTCTCAGCTCCCCACTAACTGAAATGAACATAAGTTGAACAACCCGGCTATTTTCAGACAAAACAAGAAACCAGTACAATGCTAACATTCAAATTAAAAGCACAAAGCAGACTGACTGACAGAGAGGAAAAAATCCTGCTTTCAAAATTGATCATGTTCAATTAAACAATCTAGATGAAGAAAATAGTTTCAATCTCTTAATTAAACAAAACGAGACTGATCAAGATTAAGGATTTCTCTGTAACAAAACCTGGAAGAACATCCTTAAGAAAAACAGAAATATGAGGACTGATTCTGCTGTAAAGCCTGTATTTAAAATAGTTGACACAGAATACAGTACTATCACTTGTAATATTGAGGTGATCTAATAATCATGATTTCCTCAATTCTATATTTAAGAAGCAAAAACCTTTACCTTATTAAAATTTGAGAAATTCTCTACAAAGAAATAACAGCAATGTGTATTATCACAGTTTAAGAAAATATACTCTTTAAGAAACAGACTAACTTTGGAAAGTTTTAAATTAAAAAGAGAATATTTTGATACATCACACAAATATAACCATTTTATGCGCTTTATATTAAGAAAAAAAAACAGAGTAGATTTATGTACATCAGATGTCTACATCTCTTCAACATGTTTTCAAGACTACTGAGTTTATTCATTAACAGTGGTCTATTCGGGATTAATCCATTCTAGAAAACACAACTTTAAGCCTCTTAAGAATTACTAAGTGCACAAGTGGATGTGGTGGAAGCATTTAACTATTTGGTTAAAAATACTACTAACATAAAATTTGTAACAAAAAGAAAGTAGGCAGTCAACAAAAAAACTTACCAACATCCATGGCAGTTTCCATGAAACTTTTTTGTCTTGAAGCAAATTCAGCTAGCAATTTCTGTTGCCTTTCTCTAGCCTTCTGTCGCCTGCATGAAACGAGTTGGGAAAAAAGAGAAGAGGATGCAAAGGAAGCATAATTATAACTTATTTTCCAGCTACATGCCAGTTTCTTCCCTGCGCCCTGCACCCCAGACACTGGCCAAGGACAGTTTTAACTGACTTGGGACAGTTTCAGGTTGCCTCCATACTGAAGTCCCTGAGCTCCCAGAAGCCAAGCTGACTTCACTAGCTTTTTTCTTTGCGGTTTAATACTACATTCCATTTGTAAATCAAGAACATTTGTTTCAGACCCATTCTTGCTTATCCTGCCATTTAAACCGTATTAGTGAGCTAACTTGTTATATGATCAGCCATTCTATAAATGTCTTGTTAACTTGCAAGCATGAACTTCAAATAACAACATTTGTTGATGGTTCAGTGAAAAAAAACCCTACAGGAATTTGTCAGCTAGCAACCCAAAAAGTGCTTAAGCTCTCCCAGTACCTTCCCTCCAGCCTCCACCGAGGGGCTGCTCTCCGCACGAGGGACAGCTCCCTGCAGTCACTGAAGACCAGCCTCCCAGGTCACCATCCAAACCTGGCGGGCACCTCCAGCTCCCCTGCAGCAAGGCCCCAGCTACCCTCCTCTAACCTCCTCTAGCTCAGCTAAGTTTTCACCTGGATCATTTGCTCTTATTTCTTTATAGCACGTTTTTTTCCTTTCTTGTTTTTCCTGCTTAGGTCATGGCTTTTAACACTTACTGCCCCAGTTAAGACCATCATTAAACCATACTTCTGTTACCAAATTCATCTCCTACTCCATCCTTTCATGTCCTTTCATTTAGGTATCATGTCACTCTCATGAAATTCCCCTCTTTCTCACAATATGATGAGGCAATACTTATATAATGTTACTTCAGTTCAGTCCTTATTCTTGTCCTCGATTATTTGCACTTGTTTTATCTTTTTTCATTCATCAACATCTTTCATCCCCTGCAGCATGTTTCCTATCAAACGAGATAACTGACAAAGGATTTATAAACATTTGTGGTCATCGGTTTGTGCTGCAAGGGCTCCAGCCCACGGGACCCCCGTGCCAGGCGCCGCTCCGGCCTGTTTGCACAGCAGAGCTTCAACAGCCTTTCCTAAGGGCACCTTACACATGCTGAAATGTCTGCCCATCTATCTGTCGCTGTACAGCCATCATTTCTCAAAATAACTTCTGTGCACCAAAGTCCTGAGACTCACTATTTTAGGAACCGTATCGGGGCTTTCATTAATCTGTTTTTATTTATTCCTCCCTGGGAGTCTCTCACTATATGCCTTTGCTAAAAGCAGAGGCACTGTAAATAGAGGCCTCTAATAAGAAGACATAAACAAACCCTGACAGATTCGGTGCAGCTCAGTAATTTTCCATGATGGCCCACGGAGCCCTGACACTGCAACCACCGCAAGCAGCTGGCGCCGTCGCCATGGCGACAGGCCCAAGAAACCCAGCGGGCAGCACTGCCCGCTCGCAGCCTGCGCCGCCTCCACGGGCACCGGACCAGGCTGCAGAAAGCACAAAGCACCACAGCCCTGACGGCGAGAACAGCGCAGCGCGTGAGATCAGCTGGTTCAGCCCGGACACTCTCTTAATATACCCACGGGTCCCCAAGTCATCGCGGACACGAGGAAGAGATTACTGTCACTTCGAGCAACAGACAACTGGAAACCTTTATTTTCATCAGTATATTTGCCTCTGAGCTTGCTGAAAATAAAAAGTGCCCAAAACAGATCCAGGCGAGTGCCAGCTTCTCCACAGGGGGAAATAAACATCTAGTGCCACCGAATTCCACAGTAAAGAGCTCGTAATTAATACATAGCCTTTTTTTTTAAAAAAAATTTTAAACTCAGATCAGCCAAATTCAGCATTTTCTGAAAGGAAAGTTAGCATACTAAATGTTGATTACTTTGCCCCATTTACGGAGCTGTTACAAGAGATGTTAAAAATAAAGTCATTAACAGAACACTTGCAAAAGAGAATTTCATTTTTTAGAGTAGATAATTGTAAAAACATCAAATCTATTTTGGTTTACATTATTTTAAAATTAACATATATTCAGCATTAAAGCTTTACTATCTGTTTTAATCTACTGAGGCTCTTGGACGCAGCAGAGAGTTTAATGAAAAATCTGACAATATCACAGATCTTCCCCTTGTTTACTTGGAGATGCTAATATTCTTAGAGATCCATTTCTATGAACCAATCCGACTTAATGAGAGTCATAAACTTTCTAAAACAGTATCTTTTTAAGTTCCTTAACTTTTCTAGAATTTGCAGATATCAATATTCTTAAGGACTAAAACCACATTTAAATCCACCAAGACTTTTAAAAATTTATTTTCAAACAAATAAAAATATATAAATATACATAAATCACCTGAACCAGACTGCCATATGTTTTTCCTAGAATTTATAGAGCCACAAACACGTAGTCTGGCTATATAAACTATAAATACCCTTGGCACGGACAAGCAAGGGCTTGTGCATCCCAGCACATGTCCTACTGCTGTCCAGCCTTGGCACCTGCTCCCTCTGGCCACCCCAATCTCCAGGTCCCAGCCTGCTCAGTCACTGCCACCCGCATTGCGATTCCCGATCTCTCCGCTGGCAACTTTTGGCACTAGCTGGTTACAGCGTCTTCCAGAAGCCCTGCTCCAGTCCCACTTCTCCCAGCCTCTCTCCATGCCCTCAGGCATTTGCATTCCTGCTCCACACTTTTCCATTCCCCTTAACCTCTCACACCTAGTTTCCCATCCTAAGATTTTCATTAAAACTTGGTTCTCCCACCTCCTAGTCATCTCCCAGTATTTCTTCCCTAAGGGGTGTCCCTACGATCCCGACGTACCAGCTTTTGTGTTTCCACAGCTGTTTGCTAACTACTGCCTCTCACCCACCAGTCCTCCTTGCAGTGTGAGACTGCACAGGTTGCCCTGCCAGGCCCAGTTCTCACCTCCCCTTCTCAGCTCTGGGCATCTGACTCAGGATGCTCGTGGTCCCTGCCGCTCAAGTGCCACCACGGTGCTTGCTGAGAGCACGGCAGCAGCTGCCACAGCCTCTGCGCTTGGGGACTAGTGCTTCTACTCTGAGCGCTTGCAGGCCTTGCTACTTCCCAACCTCAATCTCCATCTCAATCTCCAAATTGAGATTACCCTTGCCGTATCTTGAGCCCAAGAAGAACATGCAAGTTTCAAGCCACATTATAAGAAAATAAAAATAACTAAGAAAGAAAAGTCAAAAACAACAACAACAACAATAACAACAAAACCCAAAAATGAAAAAACAAAAAAAGGAATTTTTTTTTTAATGGAATGCACTGGCAAAAAAGGCAGTGCTACTAGCTCACACATAATAAGCCTAAATAAATGCTGTATGTATACATGAATCTATACACTCTATATGAATCAAAAAAAAAAAAATCAAAGTAATCTTCTGGTTGTGCAGTAAAGCCCCAAAAGTTAAGGAATTTTGCACCTCTGTATATATAATATGTAATATGATTATGGATTTCAGTGGTTTTCTGTTTAACATTCTTGACACCTAGTTTTATTTCTGCTTCTGCTGTGCCTTAGTTATTCTTCCCAGCAAAACAGGAAAGGGGAAACACGATCTGTTTTGTGCCAATATGTTCCAATCAAAAAAATCAGTATGCGATAGGAAAATAAATGCTGAAAAGCAAGCTTAATAGATTGACTACAGATTGAATATTGATCAGCTTCAAAGTTTTGTTCACCAAACACACAACTTCCCTCCTTACTTCTCCCACACAAAACTACAAGGGCTTGTGTGTTGAGGAGAAAGAGAGGGAGATAAAATAGTATTGATTGTTCTTGGTGTTTAGGATGTCTCTATTTTGAAGTCCTTTATCTTGCTGACCTGAATCTATAAAATCTGCAAGTTTCTGGGCTTGCAGGAGCTGAAAATTATTGCCCTAAAATAAATTGAGTACAGATATAAAAAGTGCACAGAAATTAGAAAAGGATATCTGACAACTTTCGGGGTTATCATGTATAAAGCAGAAAATAATTTCAAAGTTTCCTAATTTAAAGGCTTATAAAAGTAAGATATATTTTCATCATATGTATACAAGATAGGTAAAGACCAGAAGTTGAGATATATTCTTTTTAATTTGTGCCAAGACTAGAGGTAGATCAATCAGGAGATGCAAACACGCTCTGTTCTACCACCTCCCTCACTTTTTAACTTACCTTTCTTCTTTATCCAAAGTTTTCTTCTCTGCAGAACTGATCTTTTTTGGTGGCACAGGAGGTGTCACCTTTCTGCATATCTCTTCAATTATACGTTTATTTAGCCTGCTCTGTATTGCAGCTTTCAGTAAAATTCTTTCCACTGCTGTCATTCCATCACCGTGAGAATATCTTGAAATTTCTGGGTGGATTAAAACATCCACATCATCCAACCACGGAGGATAGTAAGAGTTTTGTTTTCCTGAGAGTTTGTGGTGTAATTTAATTAGCAAGGACAACATACTTTCTTTGACTTCAAGAATGGCTGTGGTTAGCTGTGGTGTTGCACCTGGTGCAGACCATTTCATTGATGTTTTGGGCCGAACCACCTGATTTGCTTCACTGCTGTTCCGATTGATGATCTCCTGAAATTTCTTCCTACGTTCTGCAACCAAACTGAACACTTGAGCTGTCCCCGAGTTCTTGGGGGGTAAAATAAAAGTTCACATTTATAGTAAGTTATAATTATTAAACAAAATTACAAATATAAACAAAATACATAAAACTATAGGCAGTATTTTTAAACTAGAAGAGAGAAGCTGAAACAATAAGACTTCCTTTCCTCTTCCAAAAATTTAATGAAATTTGTTGTACCAGAATCCTAACCCTGTATACTTTTACAGAGATTTGTTATACATAGCTACATGAAAAAACAAGTATAAAATATTATCTACATTAAAATAATAAAAAATACGAAGCTTTGGCCTAAAATAAATACCTCCTGTAAGTTTTCTTTACATCTGACAAAAAAAAAAAAAAAAAAAAAAAAAAATTATCTGAAGCACTGAATACAGAAGCAATCTTGAAAAGATATCTACTGACTGTAAATATTTCAAGATCCCACCACATACACATCAATTTTATTTTCCTCAAAACAGATCTACTTGCCACTAGGCACTTCAAATGCACTTGTAACAAAGTTAAATTTACCTAGATTTGAGAAAATTAGGCTATGCTACATTATTAAATGTTAGTAATACCTTGGTGAGACAAAACAGGACTAAATATAAATCTCAAGCAAAAGCTAACAAAGACATTTTATATTTGATAAATAGCATTTATTTAAAACATATATTAAACACTTAAATATATTTCAGTGCTTAAAAATCTATCACCTCAGATTAATATCAAGAATATTTAAAAAAGCACGAATTCTTGCAAAATAAAGTAAAAACAAAATCAGAAAAAATTAGGAGATATCACTGAATGTTAAGGTGAACACAGTTAAAGCCAGATTGCAAGTTAATTGCTTAGAAAACAAATTGCACACAAATCTACCTCTCTCTGAAGGCTCTTCCGCCTTGAACTCTGGTAGATTGAGGACAGAAAAGAATGCATTAAATATGTCATTTGGAAGGAGATGTGATTTGAAATAACTTCTATTCCTGTTATTTATATTCTTTGGAAAGATTACTATAAGAAAGGTACTTTAAAAAAATCATAAAAACAGTGTTAAAAAAAAAAAGTATCCCAACAAAACCAAAATATTCAATAAAACAGTAACTTAACTGCTCACAGAAGATTGGTATTTACATATACTTACTTGTGAGGAAGTTAAACCATCTGAACTGGTACTTGCAGGCGGTTCTCTCTTCACTTCTGGAGCAGTTTCTGGTACTCTTACTCGGACATAGTTAATAAAGTGACGCATGTTAGAAACCAAGTTACTACCTGGAAACCAACTGTCGTGGCAGCGCTCTTGTCCGCTAGCAGACTCCTAGAAAAAAACAACTTAGTGTACACTCCTATATATGTTGCAATAACTCATCCTCTTTTCATGACATAAGACCCACCTTCTGAAAAGAATGTACCTTACTGAAAATGATAGAGCTCCTAAAAATTATTACAATGACTGGTATCTAACTTGAAATTACAATGTAAACAATTAAATAAAAATACACAAATTGATTGAATATAAGCAAACACATCCAATCAGTGTTATCTAAAAAGAGCAAAAATAACTACTTAGTGTAATACAAAGATCTACAAACTAAGTTTGTATCAAAACATCCAATACATACACAAAATATGGGGGAAAAAGAGAGTGGCAGATTTTTAGCCAGCTAAAGCACATCAAACATCAGAAAAACCTTATAACCAGCATATATGTTAAGGGAACCTGGAATGGTGTAAGAGACTATTTTCAATTGTGTTTGTCTCCACATTGTTGGCATACTTCTTGGCCTTGGCTCTGCAAAGACTGTGATATGAGCTCGAGGTGTTTTATCTATTTCTTGGCCTTGGCACCCTGTCTCTGGGAAGACTGTGAAATCAGCACGAGATCCAAACAATGGCCAGCAGTGTCTACAGAGCAGTGCTTGCACTCGAGTTGGGTGAAGAGGAGCACCAGAGAACACAAAGTGGGCGGACTCTTCAAAAACTGGGACATAAGAGGACTGTGTATTCTCCCCCAACCCCACGTGCGATGGCTTCTTCCCAGATGTGTGCAGCTTCTTCCGGGGCACACAGTTTCTCTCCCTGAACATCATCTGCACCAAGGTGTGCAGAACATCACCTGCACCAAGGCACCTGCACCGCAGTGAAACCAGTAACACTTAGCTGGACTGTTGGTGGTGGTAACTATAATCTTGTGGCACCTCTCTTGTTTGCTTGCTTTTCTATCTTTTTCCTCTTCTTTTTTCCTCTCTGTCCTATTGTGTTTATGAGAATAAAGCTTACAAGGTTGTACAGCATTCGACCCCGTTTGTGTCCTAATCTCGCACTTGGGATCCTATCGAAACCTCCCCTCACACTGCATCAGGACAAACAGTTAAATAGTTAACTGGATAGTTAAAATTTTGGCTAATTGACATTTCATGATTTAGAAGACACAGAAGTTTAGCAGTGAAATGTCTGTGATAACAATTTCAGCTGAAAAACCAATAACTTAAGTTTTAGATTCAATTCATTTCTCTGTAGTTTTGAGTACTAACTTGGAGAACAGCATGATCTATATTGTCAGAAGTTAACAGAGTTCTTAACTCTAAAAGACACTGTTATAGCACATGACGATGTCAAGTTCTTTTTCACAGCTGTATGCAGTTTTATAATATTTCTTCTTCAGCTGGACCCTGCTTAAATTAATAAAACGGGTGTTTTATTCTGAATCCCATACTAAAACTGTTGTTTTAACAAACATCAAGTGTTTACTTTAAGCAAATGTTGCTTCATTAGACAGCAATTTCATATCTTAATGAAAATTTAAATTTATTCTTACCTCTTCATCTGACTCCTGTTCTGGAGAATTTTCCAACCCCAGCTCAACCAAATACAAAACCATGCAAAGAACATGTTCTGACAAATTCTGATGATCCATCAATATCTAGGCAGAGAAACAGACATTCTCACCTAATAAGGTTTTTACAAATCTTTTATATTTTGCAATCTGATCCACTCCACCCCACTTTCCCCCTGCAAAAGAAGTACCAAAAAAATGGAGGACATCTCTAACCTAAACTGAAAGTCCAAGCAAGCAATCAGAAGTCTCCTGTAAAGAAGTTCAAGGTACTATAAGCTATTTTCATCTGTGAGTACGATTTCCAGATTAGTCACTTCAGGAAAGTTATAAATTCTTGAGCTGCACGAGCAACTTTATTTCTTTCCTTCTTTTTTTTTTTTCTTTAATAATAGGACTATATTTTCCCAAGAGTAGTATTTTGAGATATATCACGAGCATCAGTATATAGAGGAGGCTGGGCAGGCAGAAAACCATAGCAACACTTGCTAGCCCTGGAGTCACCGAGTTCCAATTTTAGAATTCAAAATTTTCTTTTTTTGTACATCAATGCCTTCAAAATACCATACTTGCTAAGAGACAGCTAGAAAAAGTTAACGAGTGGTGAACTGCGCATTCAACTTGCTATAACATTTATTCTGAAACATCATAAAGCTATTTTAAACACCACTCCTCTGGTATGACTGAAAGGACCAGAAAGGAGAATTTCCAATTGGGCATTGTGTTATAGGATTTAAAAAGCAAGTTGGAAGAAAGCCAAGAAAGCATTAAGGTAACAGTAACAGAATACTGCTACAAAATAGGACAAGTCATTGGGATGTTGTACCAACAGGAGAGCTGCATTTAAATGCTCGGAAATCATTATTCCACTCAGCCTACTATGACTTCAATACATGTAATACACAAAAGAATGTACTGCTCATGAGTCTTCAGACTCCTCATTTATTTGATTTATGTTAAGAAAATCATTTTGAAGTTTATTAAAAAAAGCAAACAGTGAGCATCATGGCAAAAGCAAGATTTTCACCCAAAGAAATTCATATCTTAAAATTATCACTAGTCCAAGCTGTGATTTACTGTCCCAGTTGTGGTTTAATGTGCCAGGTAAACTTGCTCAGTTCCCACCACTGGCAGTATGGAACAAAGCCCTGCAACCTGCCAGCCCCCTACAGTCACTAGGAGTCAAGTTCTAGTGCCTGAGCACCAGGATGTGATGTCTGAGTATCTGGGAACACCAGAAGGGCTAATGCGAAATTAATTCAGAACCATGCGCACATAACCTTCATTTTCATATTACAAACAATAAAAACAAATGCTATAGAAATTCCTCATGACTGCAGAAAACTTAGAGGGATAGGTAGAAACCCTTGGATCTTAATCAATTGTAATTCCACACACAGCTATCTTAAAAATAAATAAATAAATAGACTTCAAAATTATACCTCAAAGTGTCCAAGCAAAAAGCTTTCCAAATAGAAAGGGTCATTTTGAATCCTATGTGGATATGTATGCCTATGAGCACACAGATGCATGTATTTTTCTTTTAATACAACTTGAATTCTCCCAGAGGGAGAAGCTGCACTGAAATGCTCAAATGAAATAGCAGGACAGCTTTCCTCTTGAGGATGCCGTGATTCAAGATGGATAAAATTAAAAGAACTTGCAAATTGTAACAAAAGTGGACAGGAAATACATTTAAAATGTCCTTACAAACTGGTTACATTCAGTGCTACACTAGTGTGAAAACTGGCCAGTTAGAAACAAAACTTTCCCTGGGTAACACACCCGAAAACAGTGAAAGGTATTCTATTGTTCTCCTTTATGTAGCCCCAAAGGGCAAGAGACACAAATGCTGCTGCAAATTAGCAAAATTACATGAATACATACAATAGGTCATGTAAACCACTGCATGGAAGCAATCACTACATAATCTCTACTTTCCATAAACCTAGCATAAAGGTATTTGAATACTCCATTTAAAAGAGTGCCCTGAAAAATGTTAAGATTGTCAAGATTTAGGTCCTTAAAGCTCCTTAACATAAGGAGCTCATAAATATATGAGCAAGACAGCAAAGATGATGTACCACCTCTCTACAACCTCCACATTCACTCCACATTAAAAGCCTGCTTCCCCAGGTGACTCCAGCATTCCTGCTTTGCTTGCCCTCAGCGGGGAGCCTTCCTCCCATGTGCCGCCCACCCTGGCACCCCCAGCACAGAGCCCAACCCTGCGAACCGCGGCTGCTCCCAGACCCACGGCCCCCACTGTGCCCCAGGAATTCCTGCGCAAGGATTTCCATGTCACTCAGCTCTGTGCAGGGCTGTCAGTGTGGGGCTGACGATCTCAAGACTTCCGCTCCCGAGTAGAACAGGAAGCCACTGAGCACTTCGAGATTGGCAGTGTGTGCAGCTTGGCTAAAATTAGGGTCAGAATCTTGATAAAAGGATGGTTAAAATATGGGAAAGTATTTTGTCCTGCTTCTTTCTTGGAAAACTATGTCAGAACTCTAAGACAGCATGAAAAACAGCAGCTGCTAAGTAGATTTTGGCAGGGTCCTGAGCAACTAAGAAATATCTGACAACAGAAAACCTTAACTAGCCACGAGGTGCTGTACCACTGAGTCTCAAACAGTATGGCTTCATTCAACAGCCTCTACACAGCACATGCAGCCTTTTCTGTAACACAGTCCATTCTACCATGGATAAGGAAAAATAGTAGTATTTTTTTTCTCAAATATTTCTAATTTATACTCTTAAGGTAGATTTCTGAAATTTCACTTACTCCACAGCAAAACCTATTGTTTATTAAAGTTGTAAATTTATAAGAATTATAATGTTCCTGAAAGAAAAAAAAGTTATAAAGGTAAAGTCTATTGAATGAATTCAGACAAAATCTTAAGACTGTATTCATTCTAGCGATATACTGACAACTTATTTATATGCTACTTCAGTAGAGAAAAAAAAAAGTCAATTAACTCCATTGGAATAAGCATGGCTCTATAAATGCCATATAGCTTTTACACCCTTTAACACGGGATATTTTCCATTCCACAAAAGCTGGAGAGCTACTGGGAGCAGCAAAAGGAGCATTAAAAGGAACATCTGCCCAGCCAAAAGTGCTAATGTGCCTCAATCAAACCACATTGTATAGTCCCACATTGTGCTGCCTTTGCAGCCCATTGCTTTGAAAGCACTTTCCAAGTAGCAAAGCCCAATTTGGAGTCCCATTTTCTGCTGAAGGTGCTCAACAAAAGGGCTTTACTTCTCCTTAAAATGGGCTGCCACTAAGACAAAACAAAAAGAAATTTAAAGGCATCTACTAGTGCTGAAGTGCAAGTGCTACAACGCTATTAACAGCCAGAACATATCCAGGAAGTTACATTAGAACCTGCCGCATTAATGAGACATTTTTGCCATTTAGGGATTAGAGACATCAAGGCTGCCCACGTTACATCCTGCTGCTTTGCAGGTCAGCGTTGGTGCCAAGGATCACACTCCCCCAAACCCTCAGAGAGCAACAGCTTGGCAGCCATTGTCCTTCCCATAGTGCTCCTCAAGGTGCAACAGGACTGTTCATCTGCTGCCTCCCTGGCCTGTATGTGTGCAAAATGCACAGTGAATATCGTAAGAAATCTTCTTCATAAGCTTATAAAATAAACATGAAGTGCTACACATCTCTAAATCACACAACCAGTTCAGGAAAAGAATATGAAGTAATAAAAAAGGCAAATTCATCTCATTTTTTGGATGTTGTGACTTGTCCTTAGTTTAACTAGCCGAAAAGTGAAATCGTATCTTAAGTACTTCATTATTAGAACAAAAATAAAAATATTATAAGATTGGAACATTATGTACTACAACTCTGTAAAAAGAGTCATGAATAAGAGGAAGTAAAATATTTACCTTATTAATAAGGATTATGCCCGTACCTTGTAAAGCAGCGTGAACAGCACAATGTGCAAGGTTTTGCAGTGTAACAGCTTTACGAGACCTTTGTAACTTGGATGTAGTGGTGTTCTCTTCTTGTAGGGAGGCCATGGGTTCCCAGGGAATTTACCACTTTGCTTTAAACTATTGAAACAAATTAGACTTACATTAAATACCGCAATAATGTAGACCACTGTCACTGTTAATAAATAACTAGTAATGTGTTCTTTTAGTTCAGACAAACCTTAGGATTGATGAACATTTCTAAGCCATTTAATTTATATTAAGCAACATTTCAAAAAGCTGGAATGTACACACAAAATGTATCCAGTTGATTATTAGGTATCCTTGATACCTAATACTGCAATGAATTTCAGAATCCCTTTTTCACTTTAACAGGACTGAATGGACTGAACACTTTTACCTTACATGAGTCTCCCAGTTAATGACATCTACCATAGAAAATTCATGTGTTTAGAATTAGATTCCAGACAGCTAAAAAATTCCAACACTGCAACACCAGACATCATTAGCTATTGCAGCACCACCATATCTACCATTTTAAAAATTAACTTCACTGCAGACCCACATTGCTAATAATCAGCTGGTGCATTAGGCAGTGCAAATATTTAACAGATGATGCCTTGCTCAAAATCGCTTACAGCACACGTGTATGATGACCCTCTGGCTAAAAGAACAAGCAAAGGGACATGGGGCAGAGTATTTTTTTTAGTTACTTTTTATTCACAGAGTATTAAAGATAACTAAATGAAATTAATTGAAATACGAACAAGGATTTTTAAGGGTAAGAAGGCTGTAAGGGAAAGAATTAAAACCAAATCTTCTTGCTTCTTAGATTTGATCTTGATTTTTAAACTCAAATTTCCTGTTAAATATCTGGTACGTGATGACATTCACTGCCTTGTCTGTGGCCCTTTGGATGTATTTTACATATGCATGGAAAAGAAATAGACCAAGTTCACCAGAATCTTGACAACGTCTGTAAATCTCTTCTTAAAAATAAATAAATAAAATAAATAATTTTGAGGCCTGAAAACATCAGTAATATCATTAACATTCCCAGACAGTAAAAACATTTATATATATAGTGCAACAAACAGTATGCTTTCTGAAAGGATCCAACTTACAATGCTGTGTATCTGTCCATTGCAGATTGCACGTCTCTACGGTAAACTGTTCGAAGTATTACCATGACAGGGTCAAATTCCTTATCCCAAACTTCAGCTGTTATTTAAAAGAAGCCACACACTAAAATTACCTTCATAGACATTACAATTTATTTCAGATTCTCTTCTTAATCAGCTTTAGCTATATAAGTTGCTGTTACATAATTATCTTTGGCAGTAAAGCTCAATATTTTTTACTTATTACTAATAATATTTTTTATTAATAATCATTAAGGCAATACATCTCTTTCATTTTACAGCTTTTAGTGTCCTGCAGTGTTTTTGTGTTAGATAATTCACAATGTGAGAAAACACACAATCCTGATAGAGAGACAACTGAAACTTGTGCAAAGAGAGAAAAAGATTTTTAAAGTGATTCCAAATTATTTTTAAAATTTAAGTAAAAGGATCTCTCTCATTTGAAGTATATGGGAATATTTCCCACATTTTTTCCATATTCTTCTCATAGGGCTGCTCTTTTTTTTGGTGTTACTGAGTTAAGCATCTTGCCCTCAAGTATGTTATAAAAGACACAGGCTGCCATACCTTTAGGTGTATACATTCCTTGTTGCATGGAACCTCCAGGTTCAAAGACAGGAGCTTTAAAATCAGCAACTGCTGACAACACTGATTCAAAGCTTAAGCTTCCTGGAATAATACCGCTTTTAGGATTTGGGTTTTCTGGAATGTAATGTTTGTATTAAGGAAAATGAAGTTGACTTGACTGCGGAACACAACATTTTCCTTTGTCTAACATTTTCATTTACTTATTTCATAAACTACATTTCGGCAGTGCTCTGTTTTAGCCACAAGAGGTCCGTATCTTCCAGCTGTGCTGGAAAAACAAATATTATCCAAGTGAATCAAAACAGTCTAGCATTCAAAATTCTTTAAACCAAGTCAGATACTAGAGGCTCAAGAGGTAAGTACTACATGAGACGTATAAACTCTCTGTAGGGTGTATTTTAAAGCTTTTGTGCTAGCCTCCATTCACTCTCACATTGATTTTCTGTTGATAATAAAAAAAAATGTCATTTACAGTTAAGTGCAGAAAAAGCAAGTAAATGCTTGTGGATCCATACATATACTAGATAATTCTCATTCTTGACTATTTTCTGATAGCAATACTTACTCAGCCTCTTGACAATTCCGAAAATTACAGTCAGTAATCACTAGCACTTATGTAAGTGATTGATGCATAAGTAATCACTAACCATAAAACAGAGGTTTCCTTACAAGTGATAATAAGTCTTCTAATATAAGTGAAAAGCCATCACTTATTTTGAATTTCAAACATTAGGCATATAATTGTTTTGAACAATAAATTAGTAGTGTAGGGGCAAAAGAAAATTTCCCAAACTTCTTCACAAATCACACAGTCTTGGAGAGTTAATTGGTACAGGAATAAAAAAAAAGAAAGAGAAACAGAAAACAGGTGAATTCTTACAGAAAGACACTGATACAGCCTTTGTTATAAGCATGCAATAGAACATTAAGTAAAACATCTTTCCTGAGTTATAAGCCCTTGAATCTCATGCTGAGCTAAAGATCAGTGAAAATACAGATGAAAAAACACAGAAGAAAAATTCAAGAACACGAATTTAAAACACCAGGAATCCAGCAAAGAGGACAGGTGAAAAGAATGTAAAGAGGTTCTGAAAACATAAACAAGCAAAGATGAACAATTAACCTCATATATGACATTCTGAAGAAATGAGTCTCAAAGAAACACTTTTGCTGGATGACCCTCACGGGATTGCAAACTGTTTCAGGCATTCACCACAAACTGTGGAGCTTGCCTGCAGAGCTCAGTACTTTGATACCAGTAAAACTTGGCTATTTGTATGGAACAGTTTAGGGACATAACCACATCACTGTGTAGAAAGACTTCCCAGAATTTGCTCTTCTTCAACTAAGACACTTTCCTACAAGAACAGACATATTGCACTCCAATTTCAAAACTGCATTCAACAGTGCAGTTATTTGCATTTTTCAGCTTTTGATACCAAAAGTAAAAGCAGCTTCTTTTTATGATAGCATATAATAAACATCAACCAAAGGCTCAGATCTAAATACAGGCTGCACTTGGCTAGACTTTCTACAATCCTACTGCATATCAAACTTTTCACCCCACAGCTGTAGGACTTTTTGTAGTATTAAAAAAAAATAAAAAATAAAAAAGTTCTTCCTTCTGTATTAAAAAAAAAAAAAAAAAAAAACAAAGCACTGCACATTTTGTGTGGAAGAGCAAAGCGGGAAGAACAAATGCTTTTGCTGATGATTAAGCTCCAAAATCCCACTGCTACCCAAGCACCTGTCAGTTTCAGTCATGCACATTAGTTAATATACTCCAAGGATATGAGATCCAATAACGAGCTGTGCGTCCTGTCATTCATACAGAGTTGGGCTACCATCTCTGCTCTGAGGATCTCATCATCTGTCATTCCTAGAAAAAGGAAAATAAAATAATAATAATAAAAAAATCAGCATACTTCACTCTCAAATAATTTAAACTTAATACAAACATTAAATAATAATATAGCCCTATAAAAAGCACAGCAATAAAAAGACAAAAGTTATGAAAGACAAACTCTTCCAAACAGGCACAAACTGTAAAACTGCTTGTCTTTCTGAAAAGAGAAATGAATCTTAATATGGCATTTGGTGATCAAATATCCAATTCTGCCACTTCCATTAAAATTATTTTTCTCCATTTCTACGTATTCTGCCAGTTTGTAATTCATAAAGGATTAAAATTTCAGGGAAGATGAGACCAAGTGCCAGATCCTTTAAGTTACTAATTTTCAGTCTTATGATAGCTATTGTTTGGAATGTTTGGAAATAAATTAAAAGACAAATTATTTAGATACAAATATCCCTAAAGCTGTGATTCTTACCTAAATGCAAGCGAAGACTCAACAAAAGGACTAAAAACGTTAAGGCTCCTTCCAGCATGGACCTTTCATGCTCTGAATCAAGAACTGTGTTCTGATGCTGTGATGCCATTGTTAGCAGATCTACCACCTTAAATCTGTGTAATGAAAATTCAAGGAAGAAACATCATTCCTCAACATTAAAACAATAATGGGAAATGTACTAATAAACTGAGGATACCATGCAGATAAGCCTTAAGATAATACAAATGCATACAATGAAAAAATATGCAAACTTATTTTTGATTGTTATTTAACTACCTGTGGCATGAGCTATAGTCACACTTACTCCATGTGAAAACACTTGGCATTTATGGACAAATAAAAACTAATAGCAATCAAGCTACTTTCATATCCTGATAAACATCCAACATTTAGCCTCTTGGGGAAAGCAAGCATCCCTTGCAGGAGTCTCACTAAAGCAGCTCTGCTTGTCCAGTTCTTCATGCTAACATATTCTGAATACCTGCATGTAAGAATATATAGTACTTGAAAAACTCAAAATGCTTAGAAAACAGACATCTGAAGCAATAGCTGAAAATCAAAATCTAGTCCCGAATGAAATGACAAACGTAAGATAGTTTGGCTATACAGGTATGGGATAAATATAACGTTTAGCTATGCAGAATCGTAGCACTGAAAGCATTTACTATTGCATACAAAGGTGTCTATGCACATTCTCTCTCGTACGGCCTAAGTTAGCCAATAACTGGCAAAGTACTGAGCAAAAGTATTCTTCTTTGCATCTTACCTTTCAAAAACTGATGAAATAAAATAATCTGGGTCAAGCCTAGAGGCGCAGACCTGTGGAAAGAGATTAAATTTATTCACTGGGATTTTTTTTTTTTTCTTTTTTTTTTTTAGAAACATTGGCTTGGATTCTCAGAAAACACAACTTACTTGTAGCAGATAAATGTCAGGATCAATCATGGAATTACAAAAATGAGACTGCACATAAGTCATTGCTTGTCCTTTAATTTGTAGACCATTCCTCACCCACATGTTGCTGTGAATTTCAGAAAGGCTTGCCTGTTCAGTTAAAAAAAAAAGTATGCAAACTTAGAGATATTAAGCTGTTTGTTTCAGTGATAACAGATCATCAATCTATCACTCTGTATATCTATATATAGATATACACAGTCTGTGTATCTGTATACAGACATACATATAAATATATTCTTCTCATCTCAAAAACAGGATTGGAGCATGCAAGTCAATTTTAAATGAATAACCAAATACTTCAAAAGATTTATCAATACCAAAAAGTGGCATTTCTTGAGGCAGAAATGTATCTGAATATAAGACACAATAAAAAAGTTAATGTTGGATGATTTAGTAACAAAATACTGTGCAAATTTTTTTGTGAGTGTATTTCAGACGATGACACTGATTAAAGTCAATGAAGTGACACCATTTTTTATCTTGAAAAGTACTCAAACATAAGATTATCCATGGTGAAAATAACAGCTACTCTTGGCCTCTCTTCAGCTTAAAAATAAGTCAGGTATAAAAGCAGCATTCATATATACTATTCACTATCACTCATATGAAAATAAATACAGAGCTAAAATAAATAAATAAATAAAATGCTACAGTGTGAATATATTCTTGAAATCATTCTCAATTTAAGATTTCAGGTTTTCAAATTGACAATAGGTTTCTGTTTATACTTCAATAGCAATTCTGTGAACAAACCCTGCATTCAAATTCAACTATCCTGTTTGAAAGTGCTATAATATTATACTTCTCATAATTACATTCTTAAGTAATGTCATATTTCACTTTGTCAATAGAAAAAAATAGCTTATCCTAGCTATTTTGCATATTCAATTTATTATTATTACATATTTCGCAATTTATGTTCCACTAGAAAGATACCTTTTAACCTAATTTGAAATATATTTAAGTGATTGCTGTTAAAGAAAAGAGTATCAGATGGAAGTAATTTTACTGTACACCTATATATCTGCATCAAAATTTGTGCATACCTGAATTTGTAGTGGGTGTATCATTAGTTTCATCAACATCTCCTGGTCTGGCAAGATAGTATCCAGATCTAGTTCTTGGCATCTGACAGCCTGGGTAGGGAAGGAAATAAACATTTTATTGAACAATCACACTCACCGGGCCATTTCCATGTTCTGTGAAACTGTAAACATCTGCTTACCTTACTTAGAAACATGGCAAAGTAACGATGCAGTGGCAAATGAAAGGTAACTTGATTAGGAGCTGGCTGAAAGTAAAATGCAGATATTTTAGTATTATGTATAAAAAAAACAACCTATGAATGATTTTGTCACCGTCACCAAGAGCAGTATATTGCATGTCCTCATTTGATGGATATACTTTCTGCTACCTAATATTACTTAAGCTCCATCACCAATGCCTCATAAATCCTGCATGTGCAGACTGCTATGGTTAAGCTATTGCTGTGTCCCTTGTAGTGAATGACACTTGGACTCAACCAGACAATATCCTTTGCTAAGGTATCAAAGCTGCCTCCCCACTGCCGTATCATCACTATTCTGTCTTGCCACTGCTTCTGTTCTTCATTCAGTTCAGTGGAAGCAGTGCAATGGCACTACTTTTAAGACTCTCAGAGCTTACATTTGCACCAGGAAATCAAACTTGTTAGACTATAAAAGTATAGGATTATCGGACTGTAGTAAATAACACTGTGAATATTAACTGCAAACTTTCAGCAAAGCAATTTCAAGAAAGCAATTCTTTCTAAGTCAATGCATAGAACAATGCTTTAATTTAATGAGGAAAAGACCAGACTTTCACTGCTCTTTGCTTACATTCATTAAGGATACATACCTCATCTACGAAGTTGATAGCATCAAACCAGTCCTGAAGAGCTTCAAGGCAGTATCTGACAACATTTCGTGTGTATTCTTGTGTCTCCTGCAATTCAAGTGCAAAAAAAAGAAAAAAGAAAAGAAAAAAAAAAGGCTGTATTACATGGGCTGAAACAGCTTTTAGTGTGATTTTTTTCTCTGTTAGGAATAAATACAGTTATCTTTACATTACTATGCATTTTATGTCCTCAGAATATGGGAACTAAAGGTATTAGTAGAGTTACATTGCTATCCTAAGAGATGACCATTTCAATGGGAAGAATCAGGTCCTTCAGACTAGGCTTAGTGTCTGTTTTAATTTATCCTTTTATCTTTACCAAAAAAAATAGAAACCTAAGCAGAAAAGATGTCCTTCCAAGCAACTAAAAAGGGGTGGCTTATTTCTTAAGTTTTTAGCTATTGAATGATTATTATAGAGTATAATTCGATGAACATAAAATCCTGTGGTAACACAACACTAAATAGATCTTATAATGTATATATTAATAGATCTTAACAATCCTCATTATAATTATGCTAGGCATTATAGTGTCTTATTAACAGAACGCATTTCTGGTTGAATCCAGTATTCCAGGGGCCAGGGTGCTCCAGCCCCGCAGGAGCGCAGCGGGAGCCCGCACGGACGGCACGTGGAGGCGGGCAGAGTTGGCTGCTCTGGCACCGCAGCACGGACAAAGCGGGGCTCCTCAGGGACCTCTCCTTGAATCCTCCCTTCTCCTGTGCGCGGCAACTCCAAGCCCCCCTCATGCTCCCAGGATCTCCATATCACAGCAGCCAGAAGTTGTGCCAGCATCACCTGGTTTGCTCAGTCCTCTCTTCCCATCACAACAGCTAAGTATTTCTAACTGAAGGATTCAATTTTTACTGTAAATTGCTCTCTAGCAAAGAGTAACAACTCTCTGCTGGAGTTAGGAGACAAACGGACATCATAGCACACGTTACCATGTTCCACCTCGTGCAGTCACTAAACAGAACAAACATGTAATCGCTACATTCCCCTTTACATCTAAGTATCGATTTGCCATCAATCAGTATTTGCACAAACAATACTATAACCAGGACTTATTTTTCTCCTTTCTCTCAGGACAAGGGCAGATGGGCTCCCACACACTGCACCCATCCTTCCTCAGCACGAGGGCTCTATCTGCGCACACAGTCTGGGCACATCTTCACCTGCTCACCTCACCACTGCATAGGGTAAGTATCACTATGAAATCTACCTCCATCACGTTCAGAGGAACAACTGTTCACAATATTATATATTTGGTAGGCAAAGACATCAAGAAACAAAGTCTTCAAAACAAAACAGCCTGATCTTTCAGATCTGAGAACTCTGAACTAAGTTATGATACGTGTGGATGCTTCCACTGCCAAGCTAGCAAAAGGCAACCCTTCACAGACTCTCCTCAGCTTGACTGCTGTCTTCCTAAGTGCAAACTGAACTACTAAGCAGAATCCAAAGCTTTTATAAACATCCTTTAAGAAATGCATCACTGTAACAATGAGTAATTACCATCAAGAAAACAAAACAATGCTTATACACTTTACATAAAGCGTAGTCAGAGGAGGGAAAAAAGAAAAAAAAAATCACACAGGGAAAATTATATAATTTAAATAAATATATAATTTAAATCATTACGGACTCTCTTCAGACTACACACGGGAAAATTAAAAAGGAGAATTGCTTGTTCTTGAAAACATGAATAATGACAGATAAATATTACCTACCCTAACTTTGCAGTGTGACAAAAGACCCCACATTGGCTGGGCACAGGCTTCCAGTTCAGCAGCAAAGGCAGCGTAGTATGTCTGTGATTCAAACTCCACATGCTCATTTAATTCTCGTTTATTTAAATTCATGCCTTCAAAGATATAAGCCAAGTTATACAAGCAAATATTTAATTATTTCTAACTGAAACATTGGAATGTTATACATCCATAGATCTATCAACAACAAAACACAGAAGACGATTAAATGTGTGTTATTTAACATCAGGGCAACAAATGAAACACAGGGACAAGCATCAAAATTTGAACTGAAACAGATCAGAAGAAAATCATGATTTGGTTAGTAAGCACTGGGTATTTTCTGGAAGGTGACATTAATATGGACTGCAGCCCATTTACTTTGAGCCTCAGTGAAAACATCTGGACCGAAAACACCTGTATCTCTTGTCAGACAGATGTTTTCCAGTATTGAGAAGATTGTTGTAAATTTTTGTTTGTTTGCTCTTAATAAAAATGTTTCTTCAAAGCAACATTTAGAAAAAGACACAAATTCATCAGATTTGTGTTTAATACTCAATGTTTAAATTCAGGGCTTTGCCAATGAAACAGTTGTAGCACAAATTATGATTCGTACTAGTTGTATGACTTGAGAATTTTGATTTCTCACTGAACTATTGTGCAAATGCTCTTCACCTGGTCTACACCAGACAATGATTCATTAGAAGACTGGTTTAAAATTTGTTTTCTAAAATACACTAGATTCCCCCAGAAATGTCTGCTTATGAGAATATTAATGAAATAAATATTTATATACAGTAGTGTAAGAATTTTATTACTGTGAATGTAAAGCTGTTTCAAGATCCTTGTATTAGCACTGACTATTAAAGTCACATACCTTGAAAGAATGATACAAAATTCATCCATGTTACCAAAAGACCATGATCTTCCAAAAATTTCTTTGCCACGCTTTGGTGTGAGAGTATATTTATAAAATCACTAACCAGGGGCCAGTAAGTATTATTCTTCAGTAGTGCTTCCCCACAATTCACCACAACATGTAAACTGTTTTCTTCATCTAGATTAAAAAAAGAAAAGAAGAAGAAAATAATGCTTATTCTAATTTCTAAACAAAGTTCTAAGATTAGGCAAGAATAAAAACTAGGATTCATTGTAATTTTGTGACAACACAGATAGGAAAATGCAGAAAAAGTAATTTACTTGGTGGCACCCCGGGTTGTTTTCTCATGTGGTAGTCATTGATGCAGATCCCACCCTAGCAGGAGATGCACACACTCCAAGCAAGATTACAGCCTTTGAAGAGCAGAGCCCTCTGAGCCACAACTACCCCAATAAAGTTCTAACAGACCTCAGAGAGGGTTTACTTCATCTTCTCATGGCAGAAGAAAAGAAGGGAAGGAATCAGGGTAGCTGGAAAAAAGCCTCCTCCTCGACTCTCAGAAATACATCCTCTATACTGTTAAATAAATATCTTGACTTTTGAGAAGAACCTCATAAAAACACTTATATGAAAGAAAGCAAGGACATAGGACAGGTCCTGCAGTCATTATCCGTGGGAAGTGACTTCTGACTCCCATCTTTCAGTTGCTGTTGCGACTCAAGACAACAGAAGAAACACTTCAGATGGGATGATCCACCTTAGGAGTGGCTCTTGTCTAGTTTAAATGCGTGAAGGACCCTTGCAGTTCCCCTTTACGCAGGTGAAAGCAACAAGATGAGAGCAGGCAGCATTGCAGAACCTGAGCAAAAACCCTGCCAACAAGAGATTCCTAACGCCAGCTCACGCGTTCCTGCAGGGGCATGCAAGCAAGCAACTTTTTTTCTCCTCTTTAACTACTGAATTTATTATTTTCATTCTGAATTTGTTTTATTTTTGTTAGTTCATTGGTATAAAGACAAAAAAAAAAACTATCATCCTGACTGTTATTTTTACAGGGCTTTTTGCATTTGAAGTTGTGTAATATTTTGATGTTGGCAGGTTTTACTTCTCAAGAACAAGGCCAAGGCACACGAAAAGAATCGAATCACATCTCATACTGAAAATATGCTGCCTGAGCTGCTCACCACTGAACAGGAACCTTGGTACAATAAGGCAATACAGAACTTAAATTCTTCAGCTGACTCCCACCTATTCGGCCAGAGCACTGGAGGTTGCAGGAAGCCAAGAGTGCTCTGCACAACCTGTCAAGTTTCCCTGCTGCCTCCAGGCCCTGCCACCACTCGCCCACTCCCTGGTGCATGGTGTTCACTCAGCTGCCAGGTTCCCATGTGCTCACACTGTCTATCCCAGAGTAGGATAAACCAGCTCTGCTTGAACCCACGTGAGCACTTTGAAAATATCCAACAATTACACATCCCAGACTGCCCGCCCTAGCAGAGATCAGACAAGTCCAGTTTTTTTTTTTTTTTCAAATTGACAGTACCAAATACCTCATCTTCAGAGTGCTCTACAAGGCAGGGTTAGATAAGGTTAGTCAGAAAGAAAAGGTTTTTTAGAGAATGTTTTGACGATGGCTCATTCTCCTTGGGGTATAAATACTTCCCCCATTAAAAGTTTGAGAGAGGAAAAATGCTGATAGAGAGGGGAAAAAAAAAAAAAAAATCTGTAACAGCCACAAGAGGGGGCTAAATCTTTGTAGGGATCCAGTTTTCTTATCTGTACCCATATTTCTCTCCGTCCTTTCATACCATGTGTGACAGAAATATGTTGAACTAGTAACGCTTTTGAGTTGATGCCAATGCAGTTCCTAGGTCAGTGCTCTGCTTCAGAAACACAGTTTGTCCATATTAACTTGCCATCCACAAATACCTTTAGTACATTGTAAATTTTCAGTAGATATCAACCATCCAAACAGCAATTAACATTTTCTAGTAACATAAAGTAAACATGCCTTAGGCAGGTGTAATTCCCACTACATGCTCTGGTAGTCTCTCTCCAGCACATTTTATCCAGCTATCCCCTGGCTGGATCAGCAAACTTTATCTCCTTCAGACACTACATTTCATTTGCAAAAGGGGCACAAACAGAATACTTTTTTTTAAAGTTATCTCACAAGCATATACTTCTAACAACACTTCTCACTACTGCTTCCAGCACTGTAGGAGGTGTCTTGAACTAAAGAAAGCACAAGATGCAAATCTGCAGAGCTGCAGAAGGAGACTATGAGGGCAAAAAAAAGTATTTCCTAAAAAAAAATTCTATGTTTTACAAGCTGCCCAAACTCGTATATATAAAGCAGTGAGGCAAAATGTGAAAATGCTAAGCACCATCACAGACTCCAGGATGGGTCTCAGCCAAAGCAAACCACTAGTGCTTGGGAAAGGAAATGGTAGGTGTATGCCATGCTAGAGCTGCTCTAGGGATAAACGCTCTCTCGCAAACATATCACAGATCTGTCTGGACATATAACTTATTACCTTCAGCTTATTAGATTTATTTTTTAATAATTACCACAAAGTTTCTTCAGACAATGTCTGTCTTAGTCATGGCCCTAGGCTTTTTCCATTTGGCTGCAAATTTTATTCCATTACAAAACTTGAACACCATGTTAGCACCATCACCAGTTAGCAAAGTTCTGAAGATGACTTCAAATAGCTTTAAGTGAAATTCTACCACTATGGTGTTAGTTTAGCAAAAACTATTGGCTGCACAGACTGTTAAGGGGGGGGAAAAAAAAAAAAACGATGCAACAAAACACCGGATCAAGTCAGAACACATTTTTCTCTGACTCCTTTAAAACAATGTATGCAGAGCAACAGAAAGTTTCCCCATGTTGAAGCATGGCTGAACAAGGGCATACTTTGTTACTAGAAAGGACTGAAGACTTTCCATTTCAGTACAGTTATCCTGTGTTAGGCTATAGAGATAGTGGAGTAATAGATGAGGCATATCTCAGAGGAGAAAAGTTTTGGATGCATGCAGAAGTTGTTAGTATTTATTCAGCAGCAGCAGACAAGCTATCCAGAAAGAGTGTCTTCCGATTCAGACTAGGATAAAAGAGGGCTGAGAGATCTGCATTTTAAGTACATGAAAAACAGGTCAGCAAAGTTTGTTGTGCCATCAGCCTCGGATAAGCATAGGTAAAAGGTGAGTAGAAGCATAAACACTGCAAACTAAATTCAGATGACACTGTTATCCAATAACTTGATCAAATGATTACATTTATAAAGGAATAAATCAGTCTTCCTTAGTGAAATTAAATTTTATTAAAGCAATTACAAGTAAAAAAAAAATTCAAGTACTTTGAACTACTGATGAAATATTTCAAAAATATTGTTTAAATACAAAACTCAAGGTACATAAGTTCTTGTTCAGAAGAGTTTCACAAATAGCGTATATGCACTTCACCCAACAGACAGAACATCTGAAAAAATACTAAATATTCTATACTATATGATTACTACAAAATGATGATAACTTCAAAAAAGTATATGATTATATGATTTATATGATTTCAAAAAAAAAAAGATGAGATTCAGCCCCTACTATATATTGTGATACTCTATGCATTTTGGAGAGGGAGGAGGGGGGAAAAGACTGGGAGGAGACAGGAATTAAATTTAACAGAGAGAGATTAATCATTTATTTCTTGCTCATGGAAATAATAGAAATAAATAAAATATATCAACCTACCTTGCAATTCACTTTTAATAAGGCAACTTTCCATCATGTATAATAAAACAGTGACCATAATATCCAGCAGCTGACATTCTTCTGTTACTTGGCGTGCTAGTTCTTCATTGCTGAACAACTGAACACTGATATGCACAATTCTATTAGACATAGTGTCTGATTCATGGCTTTTCTTCAGTGTTTTCATAATAAAAGCATAATGCTGAACAAAAGTTTTGGTAAAAGCAATCTGCAAATTATAAAGAAATTTTAATGTTAAAACAAACACCACACAAGAAGTAGTTGTCTTTCGTGATTAAGCATTCCTTTACAAAAGTACAAATAGTATATCCCCAAAAGACCAGTTATTGAGACAAATTGACATGGATGGTCCAACTACCCCATGTCTAGTTTCTAGAAACGGCCCATATCCAATGATGCCTACATAGAGAGAAGTAACTTACTCCTCAAATTTTATTTCCTGATCTCAAAATCCTGTCTTGCCATTCCATTCATTTTCCAGTAAAACCACCAGAAACATTGAAACAATAAACAAGGTTATCACTGTGAACGTGATAAAGTATGAGTGCTACTTTAAATTTATGAATCCTACAACAGTGTAATGTTCCAAAATAATATACGACAAACAGTGAGATCACTGGTGGCTGATAAAGCTGCTGTAACTTGATCACTTGTAATCATCTACCCAAGTCAGTTTTTCATCCAACCGACTTTCATCTGCTATCACAGCAACCCATTCCTTCTTAACAGAGACTCTCTCAGAGTCTTTTATTGCTCTCTTCTTTTTTTTCCCCTCTTTAAAAGCAGATCAGTTATTGCATATGCCAGTGCATGCCAGTCTTGGTAGAATTTCTTGAGCAGCACCGTTTTAGCCTTAAACTAGACTGTACACCAACTTCCTGCACTGCATATGCATGTGTGCATATGTGCCAGCTTCCAAATCATGTCTCTTTTAGTACTTTAAGTTCTGAATTATCACCATCTGGTCTTGCCTGGCCTAATAAGAACAGATAATACAAGCTATTATAGTGATTGAAGAATTTGCAGTTCAGTGCCCAAAATCTTGTATCTAGTCTTTCTGGAAGCATCTTCTGGAATTCTTCCCTAAATATAAAATCAGAAGTTCTAAAGCCACCTTTAAGGTGTTTTCACCGTTCTGTATGCAAATCACTACTGCATTTAACTCAAATGCCTCAGGATCTGTACTCCGGTATTTTTATTATAGCACTAACATTTTCTTATTTGGAAAATGTTCTCCAAAATATCATGATGCCGTAAGGCTGTGTTTGGTCAAAAAATGACTTATTCCAGCAAATATCCTCAAAAATAAAGAGCAAGTTGCTGATGTGCAAAAGGGTATGGGGTGGGGGGAAACGGAGAAGCGGTGAAGACAGGGCACTGTAAGAAACAGCACAGCATTAAGTCACCCTGCTTTGGCTGAGCCCAAAGTGAGGGAAATCTGTAGGATAATTAAAATTTTCTTCTGTGTCTAGCCCATGGCATAATAGTAATTATTATCAGCTACAGACTTTGGTAAGAATATATTCACAACATATTGCTCAATATATACGGAGCTTAATACAAGTGAAATCACTGGCAATGATGTTTGTAATAAACACAACATTTACACTATTCATGTTAAGACCTGGAAGCAAATGTTATGTTTGATATTTTAATAAGTTGGTATGTTAATTTTACTACTATTATTTTTTAAAAGCTATCTCATTACTAGATTTTAGCAACACCAAATTACAACATGCAGTTTAACAAAGTAATTTCAGTTTTCATCCTCCAGCACATTGCTTCATCACATCATACTATGCTTAAACATGATTGTTATGTTCTACAACAGGTACTATGTTTTATTTGATTTACAAATTTATTTTACAAGCTTACTGAATTCATGTTTATTGTGAAAACATGGTCTTTGGAGAAAGAAATTTTTTCTTTTCCTAAACCAGCACGCATCAAACCTTTTTGTGTCTCACCCATAAGGCACAATGAATTTCTGAGTTACAGGTTCACTATCAACATCCAGCAACTATACAAAATATGTAATATGACTAAATAAAACACATAAGCTTTACCCATTCAGAAACCTTCGGGTCTAAGTTAAATGCAACCCTCTCCAGTTTTGAAAATATCAAATGAATAAATGCTTTAAGTACTGACACACTGTGTTAAACTGCAGTTAATATAAGAACAGTCAGAGCAGGTCAGACCAGTCCATACTGCCCAGCATCCTGTCTGTGAGCAGCCAGACATATACTGAGGAAAAAAAAAATACAGTATGTCTTTCCAAATACTTGCTCAGCCTTCAGTCATTTATAAAAGCGACTTTCTAAAGGAGATGTTTTCCATTCATTTAATGACCTTCACTGATTTCCTCTCTAGGAGCCTGTACCGTTGCTAAAGCTTTAGCCTACAAGAAAACAAAGTCACCTCTTTCATGTAGCCTTTCTTCTTGGTGGCCACTCAATCATCTCAGAACCTGCAGGAGCCAGACACCAACCTCATGTTTTAGTTAGAGGGCAATTTGCCTCTCACATGTTTATGTTTTCATTGAAAGGGAAAAGATAGTTGAGTCAGGAAAAAATTGTCCTAAAGTTTCCAATAGAAAAACTCTTCTATAGAACTTGTAGAGTATCATATCCAGGAACTAGATAATTCCTATAGCTCTAACTACTGTCTCAACCTCCACTACATGACATGACTGAAGATACGTATTTCTGATAAATATCCTTGTTGATTCATAATTATTATCTATGCTTTTGCATTTCTTTTAACTTCCGTTTTTCCAGACCATAGCAAGTCTCTGCTCTTGAATGATTTACATCTGTACATTAGTCTTCTTGTTGCAGGCAATACGCCTTCTTCATCTTGGTCTGTTGGTCACAAGGACCCAAATTCTCTGGTCTTTTTTCTTCTTGCAGAAAACATATCCACACCAAAGCACCTAACTTCTTGGAGGCTCTTTTTTTTTTTTTTTTTTGTCACTTGCATGTCTTTCAAACCTCTGTTATAGGAGAGCGCTTGAAGGGATGCTTCAGGCACAGACCTGTAAGACAAAGACAACATTGTTTGTTATTTCTACAAAGCACTTTTTAGAAGGTCACAGCAATTAAAAGGACAGTTTTTAAAAGATTAGAGATAACCTGTAATCTTTTGATGAAGTTTATATGTAGGAATTGAATTGCTAACAAAACAAAAGCAGTGTTTAAATAATCCTTCATTTTTGTGTGAAGATATAGCACATCTTAGATGACTGCTTCCAGGCAAAGAAGGCAGCCTGGGCAGAAGCCAAGTAGATCACGGTCTCTATTTTGGGCATACAATGCATGAAAACTGTGAACCCAGTAAGGAACCACCTGAGACTGTGGCTTGAAACTAAATAACATTCCATGATCATTAGAAGTTGTTACTCTTATGGGGCACAGTACAAAAGCGAACGCAGTAATGCTTACCAGATTCCTCTGCGCGCTGCTGATATTTCAGGAGCTCAGCCAACAATGGAGACAGAGGACAGTATGCCCACGTGGGTCTCAAACACCAACAATTCTAGCTTCCTGGCAAGCGATCATTCAGCAAGAAGTCTTCACATCTCCTCAAGTACTGGCTGAATCGGAGACCAGGATGAATCCATGCTGGTATCCCAAACCAAAACACCATCCAACTTGCCTTGATACAGACAGAGCATTGCTGGAGAACTGTATTTTTATCATTCATTTTCTTGCATCTTCATATCCTGTGTTTTGATACTGGACTGTTTTAAGATAGCCCAAATACAGAGTTGTCCCATTATAAACCAAGTTTTGTGCAAAAATCTCCTTGCCTGGACTCCAGGTTTTCTTGATCTTTGTCTCCCAGCAGGGAATGAGAAGATCCAAGACATGAGCACAGCTCAAAGGTACGAAACATGATCAGAGCAAAATGTTAAGCCTGACTGCTATGTATGCTAGATCCCCGAACACACAGCGCAAACAACCAGACCTGGCTGCACACCAAGATTTAAAACAGGAAGATGACATCCAGCCTCTGACTCCAGGCCAGGAGACATTTGGTATGGACAAGTGCAAAACTAAGTAGGCAGCTGGAAGGCTGCCAGAATCATCTAGGGTATAGCTGCAGCCAGAAAACTCAGAAGGTTATGGCCTACTTGGTGAAACAACTGCCTGCTAGGAACAGCTGCATCACAAATGAAGTCACCACAATAATTTACCAGTTATATCACACCATAGAATTACTTAGTGTTGATGAACGTGCTTTAACTGAAAAAAAAAAATTCTAGTTTGCCAAGTCTAACAAAATTTCCAACATATCCAAATACTCAATAACTGCCGAAGAGGGAGAAAATAAAACATTCAAACAAAATTAATACTACTCCTCCTGAACTACCCATCTTGTTTCTTTACACACCTCTTCTCATACTGGTATACTCTTTTCACACTTTAAGGCTTTCTAACAAAACACTCAAAAGAAGGTAAGTATTGCTTACTATTCAGATATAAATGTAGGTGGTCTCACAAAAATCATAAACACACACTAAACATGTGAATACAGTAGGATGTTAAAAGTTTCAGCAAAGTAAATACCTTATAATCTTGATCTGGCAGCATGTTGAGTAAGAAAGTCACCATCTTTTGTGGAAATTCATATTTTATTGTCCAAAATAACAATTCTTCTAGAAAACATTTATGCTTCAATACATCCATGATAGATTGATCTGTATAAAAAGTTGGAAGAGGGGATGTATCATGTCATAATTACTTGAAATACTAACATTAATTATAATGCAATGCAATACCATACATAAAACTACCCCCCCCACAAAAAAAAAGGAACATATCACTGCATTCTACATTAGTACATTAGTGTTTTTTTTTTTTTCCCCCATTCCAAAAACACTGGGAAAACTAAACAGGGCCAACACCGCACAGTGTCAGAGCTTTAATAATAAAAAAGATGCTCCGCACCAAGAAGTCAACGGGAGTTTTTAGTACAATTCTACCACACACAACCTTTCTTCATCAACTACATTGAACCATATCGCACTACTGTAATATATCCCCTCATTTTAATGAAATGCAATTTACACAATATACACACAGCCACTTAACTGAGGAAAACTATAAATAATGTACAACATTATTCAGCAGAAACAGAAACAGTAAAATGATGAAGTACAATTTATGGTGAGTGATGAGTTTTATCATCTAACAGCATTTAGGTTCTGCTCACAAAATAGAGTAAGTGTGAGCTACTTTTATTTTTAAATCAATGTATGCACTAACTTTTCAAGGAATCCAATTGACTCTCAATCCAATGACTGATTAAAAACAACTTCTTCCTCTATCTATATTTTAATGTAAAAACCACCAGATCACATAATCAGAGATCAGGCTAGTTCCAGCTGGTATCAGAGGATCAAGTCCCACCCTTCCCCATGCAGTCCTTATCACTCGCTCTGCCCTTCGTTCGCACTGGCAGCACCATTTGTACATCCACATGGGAACCATTTCCATTTTGCCAGCTGAGTTTTAGAATGGCTTACTTCCTAACCCACTTCACTGCAAAGCTGCTCACACAGACCTATGCTAGATTAAACTGTTCATGAAGTTATTACTTGCTTAAATTGTTAACTCCACTTAAAAGTCATTAAAACAACCATCCTTCGAAGGTTTATGACTCTTGATTCAAAGTAGCAACAGGCCTTGTTCACTCCTCCAGTACAAAAACTACAGAAAATAACGTTGCTCCTTTTCTATAGAGCTCATATAGACCTGAGGACACATCCCTGCACATATCACCTTAAGCAAGGTGAAGGGAAGGCACAGGGCTAGCATGCAAAGTGCTCCCACCGGGACAGATTCAGGACTGCTAAATCTGGACATCTGGCCTTGCAGACTCCTCTTTACTGAGGCAGGGCAGTTCTAGGCACTGCACTGCATGGTTCTGGGCCTGCCGGCGAAGCAGGAGTCGTCTGCATTTTCCACCATTACGAGGGGCCAGAGATCCACTGTCAAGCAGCCAATTACTCCAAAATATCTCAGGAACTGCTAAATATCATAATAGAGAACAATTTAAACTTTAAGGCTCTCAAAAAGAAACTAGCAATCCACACAAAGAATGTATTTCATTCAATATATTCTCTAACTGTAGAAATAAATAATTAAGAAAAGGATTACCTTCACTGAGTCATGAAAGTTGTTCTAATTTTAAAACATTTTCTAAAGAGCTACACATCACCTACTACAGCAAATGTAACTATCTTTTATATTCTCCCCCTCGACTCTTGTTAAGAAATTATGTTTGGGAATATACTGCCCATGGCAGTTTGGCAGCCACGCAGACTCAAGCTCTGTGCCCCAGAAAACAGCACAGGTTTAGGGACATTCCAAGGGCCCCTCAGTGCGAGGATCAGGCACGACGACAAGCGACGCACGCGCTATTTGTCATTGAAGCACAGCCTTCTGACATTATTGTAGCTGAATAGGTTGTAATAACTTCTTTATACAGCAGTTTGGGGCAGGGACAGAAGGACACCCACTCAGTTCTACCTGTTAGAGAATTTAGAGTAGGCAGGACGCTCTTACCCAACTTGGAAAATTTGTCAAAAAAAAAAAAAAAAATTGGGATAATCGTTCCCACCTTTATGAGAAGCATCATGCAATTTTAAATTTCTGTTAACAAATAAAAAAATAGGGCCTGTGGGTTTGAAATTGCCATAGACATCAGATGGTTTAGATGCAGATTAAAAAAAAAAAAAAGCAACAATAAAGTGTCTCAGTTCTCAGTCCCATACCCATATGAGCAACGTCTCAGCATAAAAACTGTCAGTTCTTTAAACAAACCTTTTATTCTTTTCCATTGCTATAACAGATCCCATAGGTTGTTTCAAACATCTTCCTGGAATATATGTCCTAGAATTCCAAAATATCCCCAGTGTGTAAAAGGACCCCTGTGAATGTAGTACCACTCAACACTGAGGATGAGTCTGCTTATATGGAAAAGGTAAATCTGTTTTTATTCAATACTCAGTTTTCTAAAATTTTCTTTTCATACTCTTATTTTATACCCTGTTGGACATAAAATATGAATACCGAAAACTTTAGAAAACTATTCAATATTTAATAAAAACAGATACTTACCCTTCCCCCCTTGGCAGACTCCCTCCTCTGGGGCTGAAAATCAGGAGCTATTAGAAGCTATCAACATCATGAGCACAGTCCAGGTTGGGGTGCCTCAGAGGAGGAAAACTACAATCCTGGGGGGAAATGAGAGGTTGAATTCAAGAATGTCCCTGAAATGCCACTGCTGATAGGGGCTTTCAGACCTGGTAGCTTCTAATCCTGTGTTTCCTCTCTCCCTTCTTCCCATAACCTGTCACTATGCATCAGAAACACTGCATTTTTTCTTGAGTTAGCAAGAAAAGTGTCTAACATCTTCTGAGCAAGCTGGCACTCTCTACAACTGAAATGAGAACTTTCCTTGGATGCAAATAAAGTCTGCATTTCTCCAAAACTATCACCTCTTCCACAGTATTATTTTTCTCTATGACAGCTAGTTTATTCTGAGTGTCTCTCTTTCTCATCCTACACATACAGTACCGCTACCATCAGACCCTTCACAAACATCTGCACGACATTTGGAAGATCAGCTCTTAACAATCAGTTTGCAAAAATTCTTGTTCTCTACTTTTCCAGTTTCTGACTCTCTGAAAATATCAAAATAATCAATCCTCCCATACTCCTCACAGCACCTTCTTACCTTTTTACTGACTTCATGTGCTTTTGTACACAAATCCAAGTTGCAAACATTCACTTCAAAGTCCTTCCAGAAATGTTATTCCAACTTCCACCACTATTTTAGAACCAAACTTTCCCCTCTCAAAGCTTACAATTTCTCCTCATATTCTTTTTTTAAATGGAATTTTTAATTTAGTATCAGCAATTTAAATACTATAAAGCATCCTTCTATTACAAAAACACATCAAAAAAAGCATAGGATTAGGCTACCATATACTAACCTAAGTCATTCTTCAACTTGCACTAACCTCAATGGGAAAGCTGATTGTGTTCAGTTAGAAACTGCAGAGGATTAATGTTAATCTAGGAAAATACCATAGTGGTTTCAAAGAAAACTTCACCCATTATTGTTTTTTGTAAATGGTCACTAGAAGAACAGTGCAGAAAAGATCAACCAGAACTAGAGAAGCATTTTTGCCCGACTATTACATTGTACAATGGCACAACAATATCATCACCATCTCAGGGACAGAGACACCAAAACCGTGGTTGCCAAGTTTCACTGCAATCTTCGCTGCCACGGTGAGAGAGAGTCATTTGTTAGAGGCTGACTTGCAACATGAAGGTGACAAATTACTGGTCAAACGAAGACCCAAGCAGTGGTACTAACTCCCAAGTGAAATGCTCCTAGATGCTTCCTTCTGAAGATAAACATAAAGCAAATATGATAAACTGAGATCGGGGCTTTATAAATACCTTTGGTAGTGCTGCTTAGTTTCACCCTCTTGCGTTTGCCCACACCTTGGCTACCATCCTGGTCCTCCTGGGGTAGGGGAAAGAGTTTAAAAAATTGGTAACTGTATATTCAGAATTTTACTGCTAAGAGACTGTGATGATCTCAAAATTCTGGTTCAACTATTAAGCTAACACACAAAATCCCTGAAAATAATCTCTTACCAGAAAATACTTCAGCTGTTTATAGGAACCATGGACTCAGTGCAATTCATAAGAAAAGTGCTCTAATTGCTGTCTTATCCCTATAAGCACCATTATCACCAGCAAGTTTAGATATCTTCATTTATTTAATTAATACTGTCAGTTAGCTACTCTGATTTCTGAAACTGATTGCTAGACAAATGTTTAACACTATAAAATTTCTGAAGGTTGCAAATCCAATGTTTCACTCTATTCATCCACAGGATTTTTTGTTTCCTGTAAGAATATGTATTCTAAGTCTGCCAACTCATTAGCTAACAATCAAGACAGCAACACAGTTAATTGGCTAAACAAGTTTTAATGAATGTAGTAGAAAAATTTGAATCAGAGAACAGAATATTTTTAAACAACTTTAAGAAGTCAATTCTAATAAAAAGTTCCCTACAAAATAGTGGAATCTCTTTATATAGGGAATTGTCCTTTGAAGCTCTCCAGACACTCTACAAACAAGAAAGTAAGGCTTTTAAAATGCATTGCAAGTTACAAACATTACCACCATCACTTCACAAAAGCTAACCCTGGGTGTTAGAAAAGAACGTGACATTATAGGACTACATTAAATGATGCATGTAACTTTACTAACAATGGCATTCCTAATGAAAGGAGGAAATAACAAACAATCCATACAAAACCTAATAAAATAATCAATAGCTTCTTCCTATACTTTAGTTCCAAACTTCAAGAGGAATGATTAAGTACCTAGAACTCAAAATTGACTGTCCTTCTGTAGGGAGGAAGATTATTCACGTCCTATCTGAAGACTGACCAAATGTATCATGTTATTGAAAAATTTAAAACTTCCTTTATCTTTTCAGTATCTTCATATGAAAAACTTATCACTCCCTTTTGAGGCAGATATGCTCATGAACTGCTTGGCCTCATGGGATCTTTATGAACATATGCTCGTCCTGCTCTTGAGTCAGGAAGCAATCAGTTCTCAGGATGTCATCACTGCTCATTCGCTCTCCAGAGGACAGAATACTCCAGACCAAAAAAAAAGGAGACCTACTGACACAGCAGGATGAACTGCAAGGAGTCTGCAACCTAAGTCTCCTGAGAGAAAAAACTCCCAAACACCTCCTCTAGAAAGGTGACAGCTAGAGGTCTTTGGTGACCTCTGAAGTCTGAGCACTGGCACAGTAGTGAACTGCAAGTAATATGTCTACAAACAATATTCATGTCCTGTAACAGGGGAAACGTGTAAACACATAGCAGTCTTCATTGCAACCTTTTAAGAGTTTTCATTAAAAGCAAGGAAAGCTTTGGATAGCTTAATGAGAAAAACTGTCCTGATGTTTTTTCTCCCCTCAAAAGAGTTAAATATTGGTTTTCCAGTGCTGCAGTAAGTTAGCATTAAACCTTAATGCCAAGTGCAGAAGTTTTAACAGCCATGAGATAATGAGTGGTAGATCATACTGCATCCCCCGAGCCAAGGGATCAAGACTAAGTGTATGCGTTTTTTACCCATTTGAGCATGCTCTCTAATTATACCTAGTAACAGAAGACAGCCACTTGGATTTACTTTACATAACAGAGTATTTATTAATATGACCAAAATGAACCCTTTCTGTCCTAAATTCAGATATTATATTTTATTTAAAATATATACACCATTTTATAGACAGAGTCTGATATTTGTACTACTACTATATTGAGGAGCAACTGGAGTCTGCCACTTGTACTCATTAAACTACAAGGACAGGAGAATTGAGACATCCAAAACCAAAAGCTGCATCCTTCCATGTGGTAATTAATTTCTTAAATGGGAAAGCCATAGAGCTGTCCGTTTTTGCCTCCTGCTCAAAGACAGGTATTGATGAACTAATCAATGAAAAATCCCTCTCACTACAGCACATCTCTGTTCTTATCTCTACCCTAGAAAAGCAAAGGAGAGGCCCAAAATGTGCATTCAAACTTAGTTTACTCCCTCTCTCCTGCCTCTTCTATGGATAAATCATAAAAAAGCTGAGTCATCTTAATTTTTTTCAATTACAATAACATTTACCAATATTAAGATAAGTTGAATCACTTGCTTCATTCATAGGCCTTAACAAGGACACTGCTGACATTTCTATGGGATTTTTTTTTTTTTTTTTGCCAAGTGATGGTGGAAAAAAAACAACATGCAATACTTTGAAAAATGCCACACTATAAATAGAACTGCTGAGAGCATAACAGATGCTGTTGTGCCAGTAACAGAGGCAAACACGTGACAGCTTATTCTGGACATACACAAACAATAATTGCTTTTATTTCAATACCTGTTCATATCAAAATCAATATAAATATCCTATGCAAGACTATATTTTACATTATTTAAAGTTTGTTATACTTTTCTACTATACATCTAAGAGTCAATTTGAGGTGCTGCTAAGTAAATTAGGTAGTAAATTAGGTTATTAAATAATTTTGCAATAAAACAAGAATAAATTGATAAAGCAACTCTACCAGCCTTTAACTTTCCTCATTAAATGTCTGTGTTAACTATAGCTACCTCTAGAAGTAGATTTGCTCCCTTCTGCTCCCACTCAATGCTTGGCAAATACGATCAAGTTTACACATGCGAATTTATCTACAGAAAAATTCTCACTGCTGCTATCACCAGTTAGGCTGGACTCTCAAGTGCCAAAAACTGGTAACACCGTTTCTGGGCATTACATGCATTAGGCTTGCCTTAATCAAGACCAGTTTATTTTACAGTGACTTTTAAACTACCTATACAGTTCTCTCTGCATTGGCTATATAAGCTGAACTGAAACTACATTAGCAAAAATAAGAATTTTTCTAGAGGTCCTTAGTAAATCAAAGGCATGAGATCTGTTCTTTTAAATCTCCATTATTTCTAATCATTAAAATGAAGAGAATGTTTTGTAAATGGAAGAGCAAAGGTTTGCAGTTTTTGACTGCAAGCATTCTTTCCAGTTCATATTCTATTGTAGTTCATCATATTCTTTAAAAATGGTCTCACCTCATCTGAAGAATTCCCTTGTCCTGATGTTGCTGTAGCACCTGCTAAACCTTTTGAAATAAAAATATTCAGAGATTCCTTTTGTAAGTTTTAAAAGCAAATATTTTATGAGATTTAATGAACGAGGATGAAGTGAAATACTATATTAGCTTTCTTAAAAGATACACAGCACTGTACTAAGAAGTTGCAGTAAGGTTTACAAGCACTATTAAGAGCACAGACTTTAAGATGTAGAAACACGTTCCACTGCAGAACTTTAATGCACTCAGTTAATGGAGACACAGTCTTTCAGAAACAGTAAAAATATTTGACAGCCTTTGGAGATCAAAAAACTCCACAGCACTATTGTAGTAACAGGTGGCTTAACTTAGTTGCAGTGACAAAATTCCACTTACAAGCAATTGCATCTTGCCTACTCAAATTCCACTAATCCTATGACTGGATAACAATACATAATATTTTAGCAATCAAAAGTGAGTATGATTAGCTCTGCTGACAGAATTAAAATGGGTTTTGCAACCCATTTTTTGGGGTAGTAGACCAATAAGAAGCAATTCATGAACTTCATTGAGATTGAATTTCAAAAAATAAGAGCTTATCTAAAAAATAGAAATAATTAAGTCTTTACTTTAAATATTTTTCTACACAAACCTTGAGCTGCTAATGTGCTAGTTCCAGCTGCTTGTTCCTGCATACCACATGCAAGTTTATCCTCAGGAAACGCCAGTCCGGAGCCTTTCAAAGCTATGAGGTACTTTTCATGACTTGTCTTTGCACATGCATTCTCTCCGACACCTTAAATGCATATTGAAAATAATATTGAAGAATAAAAACATCTACCTACTTTGTGTTCTACATAAAAGGTTCTATCAAATAATACTCTCTCCTTAAAAAAAAAAAAACCCACAGAATTAAGTAATCTAAAAATGGTCCACAATGTTTTAATAAGCTATACTATTGTAAGTAGTACAAGCTAAAGAGTTTTTCAGCTGTTTTGGCAGAGAATGGAACAAATAATTGTTTCAGAGGGGCTTTTTTCTTTTTTTCTTAAAAGAAAACTAAGTGCAAAACAGACAAATTCCACTTTGAATAAACTTAATACATCTTATTTCAGCACTGGGTTAACATGTTGTTCTCTTATCCTAAAAGGAACAGATCTTTTATAAAAGTTCTTACTGAAATGATGTATCTATACGAAGCTATGTGGGACACAAGGTAACAGAGCTCTGTTCCACAGGTCTTATTAAGAAATTTTCCTAGCAGCTCTTGCAGGCCACTCTCCATCCTCAATTAAAAACAACAACAAGAAATCCTTAAATGTATTCTTCCAAGTTTTGAGAAGTTATATAAAAACACACAGTACTCAACTAATAAACATAACTTTTGCTTCTTCATAAGGCTTCATAATTTCAACATTTAATTATTAGAAATAGCACAAACATACCAGAACTAAGATCTTTGTAGAACTGTTGGCTAGTCAAAACCTGTGTAAGAACTGATCGCATTGCTCCTCCCATTTTGGTCAAGTCTTCTAGAAAGGAAACATGAGGCTCCAAAACCTGAAGGATTTTATGAAGGTCCTTCTCCGATGGCAGATCAAGAGCTGAAGAAAAAAAAATAAGAAAAAAAGACATAACAAGAAGTTCTGATGTAAATAAAATCTGTTCAAGAGATTCACAGGGCAGAAATTAATAAATGCTCTAAAATGTACAAGCACAACTTTTAAATTAATCCTCATTTCATTGACTGGAAGAGCTCAAAACAGAATTTGGTAATCTTAAAACATACTCCATGTTAGGAAGCTCTTCAGCATAGAACATAATATTCTAGCCAGGCAGTAACTGGGTTAGCAAAGGATGCATGAGATTCATACTATGTCAGTTCAAACAACAGAGAACATGCCTACCTGTCTTCACAAATTGCAATTAAATGATAAGCATAGTAAGATATGCAACAGACATACAAATTTTAAACATACCAGGCTCATTATATCCCTCTCTTAAGTGCTGAATAAGACTAAAGATGAACTGTGGAAGAACTAATTCAGACATCATCAACAAGTCTTTCGGGACACATGGAACATTTGAATTTGACTTAATCCGGTGTCTTTTACAAAACCTGAAAAATATATGAGAAAAAAAAAAAAAGAGTTCAGCAGAGTTAACACATATTAAGAAAATCATTATCTTTTTCATTTCTCAAGGAATATATACTTGTACGTTAAAGGTGCCGTAGTGACAGCATTCTAAAACTCCAATTACATCTTGCTTCTGAGTCCAGCAAATCATGACGTTGATAACTTTTTTCCCTTCCAACACTAGAACTATTTAAGATTATGATTTCTTTCCACATATTAGAAGCATCTTGCACAGAACAATAAGAACACCACAGTATTTCTCTTCAGTATGATGAGTCTCCCCATTTCTAAACAATCTATTCAAAAACATCCCACTATAACGGTTTCTTTCCCTCTGGGTCAGAGCTGGGCCTGATTCCGCAAGTCCTTATTTAGAGAAGTCTTGTGAACTTCAGGAAAAGCAAATTCCAAAGACATAGGAGTTTGCAGGATCCATCTCAAATACGCAGCAGTCAAAATTTATTTGCAAAAGGATAGTAGAAATGCCCTACAAAGGACGTGTGAAGTACCTCACCTAACAATGAAAGAAAACAATTTTTTCACTGGAGAATTCATGTATGACAGTAGTTAAGGCCTGGCTAATACACAATGCCCTGAGCATTGTGTATTACATTGTGTACTGCCCTGAGCATTGCTAAACCCCACTAGTCCAAACAGAATGATTTCCCACTGACTTAGCATAGGCCAGGCTTAAGGGTCACTGAATTCTTTCCTGCTCCCAGTCTATTTTTAGAAAGGGCATTTATTAACATCAAAGGCTTATTTATCCTTGTTGAGAGAGGGGGGAAAAAAAAAAGCTAACAAGGAATAAGAGTCATTATATTTTACGATTAATTTTTCAACATACAGATTCAGAAGTGGATTCAATATCTCTGAAATATGACTTTCTCTTAATATAAGAATTACTCAATTTATTCATGCCATCATTGTATTTGCTATATCACCTCTTTGAGAATAAACCTGTTAAGTTCTATAGTGTAAGCCTTTCTTCCTTTAGAAGAAAGCCAGTCCTACCACTGTTACTGCATAACCCTAAAACACTGATCCTCTGTCCTAGGCAGAGTTCTACTGCCTATTCACACTGCTACACAATTCTTCCACAAATATTAATCAGACTGCTAGGCGATGAACAGGAAGACCTTCAGAATTAAAAACAACAGCTATTTTAACTAAAATACCAACTAAACTAAAATCAAAACCCCAAACTAAGACAAAGCAGTAAAGACTTGAACTACTTATTCCAGCAAATTTCTCCAATGTCTTATACAATCACTGGCCAATCAGCAGACAAGCATCCATTGAAACAAATACACATTTCAAAACGCTCCAAATATGATCAAAATAGGGTTTTATTAGATCATAAAAGAGAGAATTTCTCAGATCTTTCCAGATCACATCCAGTCTAGGAACCCCAGCCCTTAGAGCAGGCAAAAGTAATTAAGTACCTAACACGGGTTTAAGAAAGGCTGGTATAAATCAGATGCAAGATGCATTCCTCCTTCACAACCTGTATCTAAAGAAATATGAAAAGGAAAAAAGTATATATAAAAATTAACCTATGGAGAGGAAGACTGACCGGCTAACTAGCAGGTCACCTCCAACTCTAGTTCTATTAGATACCTTTTCAACATTGCAAAAAGGCTTTTTACAAGAAGCCTCTGGCTTACGTAAAATGTTTCATACTTCTTGTGTCGTACAGTTTTACTTGTAATTATTTTTACTATTATACTTCATTAGGCTTTAGACCCATTTCAAAGAGAATGCCAAATCATTAGCTAGAAATACACAAGCCCTACCTTACTGAAGGGCTAATCTGGGAGTTCTGAAATAGAGGTCTACGAACAAACTCATCACCCTTCTTCCTTAAGGCCATCTCAAACTCAAACATATACTGAGGTTTGTGTTTTCTATGCAGGGCCCTACTTTTTAAATGGTTTTTCATAAAAAGATACAACTTGTTTCAGCAAAAGGAGATTAACAAGAGGAGATTAACTTACAAGTAAGGAGTTTCACAAACAACCTTATCCACATGATTTTTCTAACATGATTCATGAAATTTCTAATTGGTATTGGTATCTTACATTTAAGATGTCTTTGAAAGCTGACAGCTACATAAGAGTAAGAAATACTGTGCATCATCAATGCAAGCACATTATCATTTTATTAAAAAACTGAACTTTAGACTTTGTGAATTCACTCCATTCTGCCCAACTATTTCAGGCTTTAGTATCTTCACAGTGACCTTCCAAAACAGATTCAGTTAAAGTGTCCCCTGACTTGCCCTGTTAGCTGTTGCCATTTTAGACAACAGTTTCACAAATGCCGAAGCTGATCTAGACCAGTCCTGCGACTGCCTGGTCTTCTGCTCTCTTCTTTGTTCCAGCCTTGGTACTCAACTCATCTGACGTTAAACCCAGTTCAGGAAGCTAAGCTAGCAAAAAGCCATTCACTCTTCAGAGAAAAAGAGTGCAACTTTATAACTTAAATTTACTTGCACTGTGGCTGACCTGCCTTCTTAGAAATTGCACCAAAATCCCTCAATCATCCCCATCATTGTCATGCCTTTCCCTTCGCCCCATCGCCTGATGGGGAACAAAACACTCAGAACACAGACCCAACAACACAGGAAGACGCTGCCTATTTTCCTGCATCCAGGAGATCAGGTAGATACAACCTGGCTCAGCGCAGAGCCAACTTCTCCACTTCGGAAGAAGATCTTTTAAACTTGCCCAGTTGTGAGAGCAGCCGAGGAACCTCGGCAGCACCTGCCAGCCAGGCCGCTCCTCCACAGCTTTCAGAGAGGCCCACAGGGTCTTGCTGTGCTCCAGCCCGCGGGCTCTCACCTTCTAGAAACCCGATCTACGTTCGTATGCATACACATGCAGTGGCTATTTTTACCCTTGCTTTTCTCCCCCTCCTTCCCATGCTTAGACTGCTTTGTTTTAAATTAGGTTATCAGGCTGTCGAAAGGAGGCACCCCCTGTTAACCCGTGTTGCACAAGACTTGCACAACGAGCACCAACTCTGGAGAGCAACTTGAGGGAGAAAAGAATGCAACTGTTACTCTTCCAAAGGGAAAGTACCCAAACAGAAGCTATTGAAATCCCAAATCTTAAGAAAATCAACATTTAACTGATTTTTCAATTTGTAATAAGTCATATGTAAACTGTCTTTTTTATTTAAGGTGAGGCATGCATTTATATTTCATATAGTTTACTGTGTAACAGACAGTGTCATGTAATGTTTTATAGAATAGTCAAAAAATAAATAAAATTTGTAAGCAAGGACTCCAACAAGTATTTTAAATAAGACAATGCCTCTTGTCCCAAACACAAAACTAAAGAGCAAATAAAATGGTTATGTACAATGTTTCTGCAAAATAGATTGCAAACGTAAAATTTTTTGAGTGATACAATTGTCTCGGAGTCCTCATGAACTCACATTTTATTCTTTATGTTCCAGCACAGTGTTTAAAGGTTTTTTTTCCTCCTGCTTTTGAAGGTCACTTATTAAAACAATCCACAGTTCAGAGTTAAATACACCTTTCATATCAAGACTAGAAGCTTATCTAGAAGTAAAAGGACTTTGGTACATCATAACCTTGCAAACCCACTTTCACTGACAACCAGCATGCTGTTAACTCTGAAGAAATGCAGAGAAAAAGTATTTCTCTAAAAATCATGGCTTCATAACCCCCCACATAATTACATTTCACCAGTTACATTTCTTTGTTTTGCCTGCAAAATAAACTTTCAACAATGAATAGATACGTTACTGATTTCATGCCTGAGGAATGACTGTTCTTCTGATAGTGCTCTTTGAGAAGGCTGTGAGTGATGGAGGAGATTAGTGACAGAACCCAGGTACTTGCACTCCTGCTACCAGGGACGCTGACAAGAAGCAAAACTGACTGGAGAGACGGCACCCTCGCCTTTTGAGTCAGGAAAACTCCGCTGTAGAGACACAGCAGAGGACAATGAAACATGGGAGAAGAACTAATGGCTTCCCAAAAAAGAAAACCCAAGCACATCTTTGAAGAGCATCTTTCCACATATTAAGCCTTCGTAACAAAGCTAGGATAAGAGGTTAGAAATCACAGAGTAAATTCCTAAACATTCTCTACTCCTTGCAGGAAAGGAGGAGAGCCATGCATGTTAGCAGCAACTCAGCCCTGTAGCAAAGCTCTCCAGCAAGACAAAAACAAGGAAGCTCTGCAGAGCAACACTTGAAATAAATCTCTTGTTGATAAAAAAAAGGGAGGGGTAAAACTTTTTTTTTTTTTTTTTTTTTGGGGGGGGGGGGGGGGGAAGGGGGAGGAAAATGAAGCAGATTAAGAAAACCCAAACCCACAGACCTTTCAATAAATTGATGTGATCAATGTGGTCTGATTTTTTGTAAGTGAAAAACTAGTACACATTCATTGGAGGCTTCACTGATACTGCTATAAACTGCACAGCAGTGCCTGTACACAGCATACATCTTCACTCTTACTGCTCAAGCGACACCAGAGTTTGAATCCAAGCTGAAAAACAACAGTTCTTTATCTAGCATTGACCACATATGAGACACTGGGGAAGGCGCTCAGGCAGGATCTCAGGACAGGAGGAAAGCAGAAGAGCTGGGACCAGGTTATCAGTCAAAGAAGCTGTAGTTGGTCAGCATAACAATTCTGAGCGGCTGGGCTAAGGCAGGACAAGACCTTAGAGACACACAGAGAATGAGCAGGAAGGGACTTTGTGCAAGGCTGTAGGTGAGCTGTCTCAGTATGTCCTTTATCATTTAATATTCTAGTCACAGGCTCTGCAGAAGCAGCTGAATTTGAGAATTCTGATAGAAAGTCAAGTAACTCAAAACACAGTCTACTTTCTGCTGCAAAATACTCCCTTTCTTAAAAAAGGGTGGATGCTCTGGTACATAATTTTACCCTGCAACTGCATAAGTACAAGTTGCATCTATTCAGTTTGATCCAAAAGCTTCAATTCACACACTATTTCAAATATATTAATATAATAACAAGCATATCTAGCAAACTTACAAGTCTATTACCCATTTGAAAAGCTACACCAAAGAGAACATCAGAGGCTGCAAAACAAAGCCCCAACAAGCTGAAAGTGTGAGTTACTTTGTTAATGACAACATATTATTGACATAAACCTAATTCAGCCATTTGCACGTATGAATATCATTTCTAAATATATTTTCAACAAGAACTGTTAATAAATGAACCATATCCATTAAATTAGTTTAATTCAGGATTTCACTGTGACAACCAAGGCAGCAAAGAGAATAATCTTTGAATTCAACTCTTAAAAACCAATTAATGAGGGTCACTTAAGAAAAGTCCATGAGAAAATCAGCAGTGTTCAAAATTCTTTTAGGACATGCCCTTAAGACTACAGATACCTTTTTTTTTTTTTTTTTTTTTTAAAAAAAAAAACATGAAACTGAGGATACACATTAAGACACAACACATATTTAGTTTTGAATACTAAACTTCCTAATTTTTAGAACCTCAGAGCAGTCAGTTCATCTCAAAGTTTCAGGCTTCCTCGCTTTCTCTAGTGCTCTCAAAGCAAAATTCCTAGAAGCAGAACTGAGATGAGCAGGTCAGCAAATAGACCCCATGGGTCTAATCCCTCCTCAGATCCACCCGTGCTTGGTCTTCACTTCCTTCCAAAGCCATGAGTTCAGACGCAATCTCCTCACCCAGTTGTTTCCTGAATCCCATTAAGCACCAACCTTAAACCCAATAACACCACATGTTTTATTAGGAAAACAAAATCAAGAGTTTCCAAAGAGATTTTTAAAATATTTTTTTCTGGCTAAGGAAACACTTGAAGTATCCCAAGAAAATTTAATCAACTCACTTAAACATTCATGTGGAAATGTGATGTGCTGGAAAAGTATGACAAAGTTTTAAGTAACTAGGTAGTACTAGACAAATTTAAAAAACTACCCTTATTTCTGAGGATTTTAATAAGATGTCTGGATTTTAATAGGAACTTTCAGCTTAAGCAGAAGCTTCTGCTTTGATCAGGTGTCCTCCAAACAGAACAGAATATAAATAAAATTTGCAGTATTTGGGAAAAATAAGTACCCATGCTTCAGATTCTTAGCAACGCACCTTTGAAACATCTGCACTTTACTCCCGCAGCATGCATAAAGCACACAACTACTAGTCAAGCCACAGCTAAAAAGCAATAACCAAAAATTATCACTTGGCTGTCAACCACTTGGAAAATATTGCAACAACTAGTTTGGAGGCTGGTATAGTTCCAATTAAAGGCATTCTTAATGACTGGAGGTTTGTTTGTCAAGATGGGTTTAATCACCACAGTAATCTGGAAGTGCTCTCACTTTCCAAAGAAGCTCTGCCAACACTGCTACATGTTATGCAGAATCCTGAGCAGCAAGATCTGCTACCAACCTCCACCTCTTGCTGTGGAGGGAAGGCAGAAGGAACCAGTTATTTATTGCATGGTAGCTGTAGTTCTTTGAAACTCTGCCATCAGTGTGAGTCCCAACATGAATTCCTGTACCTTATATGTGGTGAATCAGGCAGTAGAGTTTGTTTTGAACATCAGCATCCACCACAGGCCACAACCATGGGTTCACTCAGCCTCAGGCCAGGGTAATGACCCAAACAGCTCAGATCTCTCCCCAGTCCCTTCACCCAGAAGCTTTGGTAGTCTGAAGGACGCTAAAAGCAGGGAAGCTGTAGAGAGTTGCTGCAGCTCCTGAAGAATGGCATTTGTACCAAGCCCATAATCCTCTCTGCAAGGACCATTTTAGGCAGCTGCACAAAGCTCAGAGGCAAAGTTTCTTGTCAGTTCATAGGGTCCCAGCCTGTTCCTGAAGCAGCAATGATCTTCTCTGCAGAAAGGTCCAAAAGAGCACTTTTTTGCCCTTTGCAGCTATATCATCAAGCCTAGTCAAGTTGAGCATCCAGATGCTGAGCTAGCATCATGTAACATACACTAAATGGCCGATTCATTGGTGACTTAGAGGCCATAAAACAACCACACAATCTAGTTAATTACTCTTTTATTGACATTATCTATAGGTCCCACTACTCGCCCCCAGACAGATCTGCCATCTCTGATCTCAAGTGCTACAGCTGCTACAACAGGATGACAACAGAGATCCTGCCTGTTGAACGGGGTCAAAATACATGCCAATGTCACTATTACAACATTTTTCTCAAGAGCAAGTCAGAAAGGTTGTTTTTTCAACTAACTTTTTTTGGAAGGTTTTTCCAGTCTAGAATAGGAAAAAGGTCCTTTGCTCTTATTCAGGAGAAGAAGGTAACAGAAAGAGCAAATATTTTTCTATAGCTTGCAAACAACACAGCAAGACCATTTATTTTGAAATGAGCTTCTCTTACAAAGTGTCTCTAAAGAAGAATAAAATAAATAATCAAAGCTGGAAGAAGAACATGGGGACAAGGTAGCAACAGTCATCAATACTTGCTACCTACTGTCCAAGGCTTTGAAATCTATAGAAATTTACAGAAAACTAACAGTTCTGTAACACCTCCTAGGTCCAAAGCTAATCCCAGCTTAGAAACTGAGGAGTATACTTCTCACACTCTTCAGTATCAAAAAGAAGCAGAGAGAACTCAGCGATGACTCAAGGGGATCATGGTAAGGCCCAACATACACATAAACCCCAAAAGAGACATAACAGAGAGGTCTGATCTAATGTGCAGACTGGAGGTGTACTGATGTACACCTAAACACAGCAGACCTGAATGAAAATACAGGAATGAATCGCTAGTGACACCACTGCAGAAAACCTTAGTGAGGTACCTCAAGGTGCTTTTGAACATATGGCCCATGATCTCAACCTACATCAGGCACCTTTCTCATGGTCATGTTTTCTGGGGATTTCACACATGCATACTGACAAAGAAATGGCCTGTGGCTGCAAGTAGAAATAAGGAATTTCTTAAAGCCACTTATATAAGTTATAAGAGAAGGCAACACTCTATGTCAATGGTTACCATAACTACCATCAAACACACAGCAAGCACCAGTGCAAAAGCCTGTTTAATGAAATTCTTAACCTGGCTTTTTGCCCTTCAGGATATGTAGCTCCTGATGTAGATATTATTCTCTTTGTACTGTAATGCAACACTAAAACATCTGCTTCCCACATGATTAATTTAACAAATATAAATCAACACACAGTGTAGCACACTCCGAAACAGGACACAGGGGAACAAAAGGGCCGAGGTGCGTGAGAGGTTATTGTCAACAGACTTAGAGGGGAACCAGAAAAACCAGCCACAGAAACAAGACTGGACTCAGCAGTAGCAGATCACTAACTAGTTATTCTTTCACTATAACCACATGGTGTATTACTTCCCTCAAGGCGGTTTTAGAAAATTTCATTAGGAAAATGAACAAGTATTTGTCCCAGTTCGAATTTCTCCCCTGTTCAAATACATTTTTTTCCGAAAGTTGAGCTCCCCCTGCCTGTGAAAATCAATGCCACAGAATTGAAGAGTCTGCCTTCTTCAAAACATTGTTAGTCACCTCTCATGGAGTTGCAAAATTTGATTTGCCCATGGTTAGACACATATGGAAGAAAACTAAAACTGTTTTCACCTGGAGACTAGCTCTTAAAATCTAAGAAACCTTGACCTAACTAGTAACTTTTAATCCATTATCAAGCATCCACGTGTTTAAAATTTAGAAACTTAGGTATTTTCTAAATCAAAATTAGATTCTAGTAAGTCAGACCAAGTCATCTACTATTAATCTACATAAGAACCAGAAACACTGAAACTTGCACAGGAATCAGAGGAGCTGTGACAATGGGATGCTTTCTTCAAAAACTGAGAATTATACAAAGTATCTAAAACAAACCAACATGTATCTATTACAATATATTACAATCTATTACAATATATGCTGCCACAAATATCCCCTCCACAAATACCCCCCCCCCCAAAAAATTGTGGGTTTTTTTAAGCTTTAACTACGACTGAAAGACACACTAACAGTCCCTCTTATACCAAACCATATTTAGGTTTACATTGGACATCCTGACAAAACTCAAAATATATTCTGCAGAGCGAGCTGGCCAGATTTCCTTTGCAGTAGATCACTTATCTAAGACTTCATGAGAACTATTATTCAAGCTTCATCAAATGAAAAAAAAAAAAAAACAAAACAAAAAAAAAACAAAACAAACAAAAAAAAAGCAGGGAATATCGCATAGAGGGAACCAGGAGAAACAAACTGTCGTTTCTACAACCTTCAAATACAGTATCTACTCAATATTCTATCAGGGGAGGCAGATGGTAGATAAAAGTTCATAAGTAGGTTCCACATTTGATTCCCCTGCTATTTATAGGCTGCACAGGCTGTGGTGGCCAAGGTTATATCAGGCTAGACATGCTGCTATTTCCTGAATCTACATCAAGATCCCCTAACTCTAACATGTTAAGTATTACCTTTCTAACTATGTTATTGATTTGTGTACACAAAGTTAAATCAGTTTATCCAAACATACTGCACTGGAGTAATTCAAGTCAACAGGTAAAACTCTGCATATTATTCTTTTATACTGGATTAAACTTAATCTACTTTAAATTAAATGACAAACAAAGATTCTAGTTCACTTAGTTGCATTGGTTTAGCATCTTTTTTTTTATTTAGGTGGAAATAACTTTATGCAGAGCGAGCAGGCTTCCCATATTACTGTCATGTGTCATCTTTCTCCATTTCCAAGAAAACTAGAAAAATAATTGTTTACCTCAAGAGCATTGCTAAACTGACACGAAGCAATTCTTTATCCACATGTTTAAATCTTCTGAAGGGACCTAGCTCACACCCAAAGACAGCTCACTCTCTTCCTTTATATTAATAAAAGTAATAATTACAATAAACATAACAGAGAAATAAAGGAGAATACTCTTACTCAGAGTTTCCATCCATTTACATTGTGAATTTAACAATAACAATTATTAAACATTTTTCCTCAAAAATGTTTGGAAAAGGAAACAACAGCTGTATACGCTATAAACTCTGGGAAGAGCAGTATTAGAAAACATTTTAAGAAATATTTAAAGTTGTTTGATCTGTTTGTGCTCTATTAAAATCCTACCACTAAGAGGAGCCCTAAATCTTTCCCATGCAGAACACTGGAAAAAGTCATTAAGACTTTTTTCTTACTTCTCAATACCAAGGAGATCAACTGCTACTTCAGTATGACTGAGAAAAGCAGAAACACCAGATGCTGAACAAGGTCTGACAAAGACAGAACTGCTCGCTTTGTCAACAGCAAATACCTCTAACCAGTGAAGACCAATGATAGGGAAAGAAGGTAAAAAAAAAAACCCACAAACAAACAAAACCCACATTCTTCCTATGGAAGTCTACAAACAAGAGACTCCACCAAGAGGGAAGGAAGAAATGGTAGGCAGGTAGAAAGAGAAACATTGGGCATAGAGGGAATTACAAGAAGAAATGAAGAACAAAGCTATGCCAAAGCTTAGAGGAGAAGGGCGATTGTCCCAAAGAATCAGAGTCAAAGGACAATCCTTAAACAGCAACAGGACAGAGTAGAACCAGTGAAATCCCTAGAAATGCAAAACCAGAAGACATCCAACGTGTGGAGTGTGCAAAGCAGAATTAAATACTAGAATGTTTGAAAACATGAAAAGCACCACAGAGAACGTCTTAACATTTCCATACATTCCTAACGTTTTCTGCTAGCTGCCCCAGCTGATGTTTTCAGGAAAGGCTGAGCTGCCTCTCGGGAGGCACGTGCCACCACCTCATGGAGCCGGAGGCAGCGAGCAAGGAGAATGCTCTGGGAAGTGAATCAGGAGAGCAGTGTCACTGCGGCGCATCCAGGCGCCACCTGGGCAAGTCCTCAGCAATCAGCTCAGGGGACAGGGCCAACTCCTGAGACTCCCAGCTATGAGAGACTCCCAGCTATGAGACCAGAGTTTGCCAGCTACCTGTGGCCTCTGCCCAGCAAGGTGCGGACACATCCTCACTCTCACCACAGAGGGAACCCAAGCGTACAGGGAAGCAGCACCTCCCTCCTCCTCCTGCCACACAGGGGGACTTGTGTCCAGCAGCCTTCGGGCTTCGGAGCGTGAGGGCCACCTGGTTCTCGTGGCCTTGTGTCACCTCTGTGAGAGCCGATACACACAAAGTGCAGGGGAGCGGCCCAAACGCCCAGCGGTGCGCGCAGGTGACGCGCGGGGGTGCTCAAACGCGCTCCCCGCCGCCGCGCGAGGCCGCGCAGGAGCCTCCCGCGCCCCCGGCCCAACCCCGCAGCGCCCACAGCGGCGCCGCCGCCCGGAA
>VWPW01017979.1:189575-224386 GCA_013389825.1 Crypturellus undulatus
CCCAGGGCCGCAGCGCCCTGCCGGCCCCGGGAGCGCCCTGCTGTCCGCGGGAGCGGCCCCTGGAGCACGGAGCAGCCCCGGGGGCCCCCTACTGTCCGCGGGAGCGCGCCCGCGCGGGTCGCCCCGCTCTCCCGGGCACACGCGCACGCGTCCGTGCAGGCAGCTCGGGTGACGCACGCAGCTCCGTCGCGCAGGCTGTGGTGCCGCACAGCCCCAGCACATACCCAGCTGTTGATACCCTGTCTTAGCTTTAGGGCATAAGAAAAGTGATTATTAAAAGTTAACTACCCCAACTATGCAGGAACATTTTAATGCAGGTTTAAATTTAGCGTTTTCTGATATCAGATAACTTCAACGTCTTTTTTTCCCTACACACAGCATTAAATGGTTTGGCAGAAGATAGTATTGTAGATGGATATTTTCTACCAAGTGACATAGACCTTCATCACGTTATTGTATTGCCCAAAGCGGAATGGGAAAGGATTCAGGACAGCCTTGCCGGTACAACTAGAGAAGCGGCCCGTATCCTTGCCGAGAAGAAGGAGCGCTGGGAAATGCACTTACGTTCCAAAGCGGCCGTGAAAGACTGGCCCAACACCATTATGGTAAGTACAAGAAGCATTTGTAAACTAGGGCACTTAACTACAGTCTTTTTAAATTGTGTAATTGAAAAATAATAAAAAGTGGATATAATCTTCAAAATGTTTTATACATTTTTAATCTGCAGTTTTAAAGCATGATCTGCAAAAATAAATAAATTTTATCTGCATTGCAGGGCCTTGCACAGAGGAAACTTAAAGCCAAAAAACTCAGTAAAGAAAGGAGAGAAGAAGAGAGAAGGTTAATAGATTTGGAAGAAGCACAGTTCCAAGCAGCAAAACGGAAAGAGGCTATTGATCAAGCAAAGACCTATCAATACTACCGGAATGAAAGAGTGAAAGGGTTTCATGTTTGTTGACAATTTACTAATTTCAAATTTTATTGATTTTTTTAAACACTTCTGAACATACAAATTACGTGAAATGTTCTTTTGTAGAGTGCACTTCTACTTACTGAGGTTCTGAAAGAAAGAGATGCTCAAGTTGAATTTAAAAAGTTAAAGCAAGATGTTAATAAAAAGAAGGAAGAGGAAATGGAACATGAACGTAAAAAAGCTCTTCTCAGAGAGGAGGAGAAGGCACGTGAACGTTACATGAAACAAAAGGCACTTTGCAGAGATCAGCTAGAGCAGTAAGTAATAATCAAGAGCATAAATATGTTCTGTAAAACTCTTAGAGAAACTTGCTAATTGTTTGGACCACAAATGCAGTGTTTTAGAAAAGAGATGTACAGTCTAAAAAACAGCTTGCACAAAACAAAACAAAAAAAAAACTATGATATGCAGTATCTTGCAGTTGCCAACAGGCTACAGGTAAAATGACCTCCATCAGGCAATGTGAATTTTTAGTCAACTCACTATTCAGAAGCAGTCAGTGAAAATTCATATTAACTTAGTTTTGTTTACAGAAAAGGAAAAAAGTTAAACCAGATTTGCTATTTGGCTATAACCAGATGCCAAGAGGATGCATCTCTGCCATCATTTTTTCTCTCAGCTTTTCCAGAAGCCACAATAGAGAGGTCCCCAGTAGTGTTTACAGCACTGGCACAGGAGATTTGATAGATTAAATCAAATTCCTTGATGCAAAGGAAAGGCACAAAGCCTAATCTCACATATTCCAGGTTCAGTGTATGAACACCTGCAGAATTTAGGACAAAACACTACCAGCTTAAGCCCAGCCTGGACATGCATGAGGAAAAACATAGGTTCCATGGGACTTAACTGGGGAAATCCTAGTTGCTCAAACTGCTGCAGAGCTAGGCCACAATGTCATTAATATAGCTGTTTTAATGGATCATCTGGATAGGAAGAAACGTGTTTTGCCAGTAGACTGCAATCTGATTGTACTGCTAAGTTCTGGCTAGAAAGTGTGAGGCTAACTTCAGAACTGTGATGTTAATTTTGACCTGTGATGGTCTAACCACCTGTACTGCAAAGTGCAGCTTCTTTGGTGTTAGGGTAGATTTAGGCATGCAGGATCCTTCTCTTTTCACTTCTTTATGAGTCCTCAGTGCATTTCTTTAACTCCCTCCTCTGTCTCAGAATAAAGGAACATGAGCATCAAGCAGAATTAGCCAAGCTAGAAGACAAAAGAGAAGGAGAAGAAATTCAGAGACTGACCCGCTTGTACCAACTGGAAATTCAGAAAGGAAAGGAAAAGGAGCAAGCAGAAAAACTTGAACGCCGGAGGCTGCACCACGTATGTAGCAGGAAAGCAGAGAGTTGGGGCAGATTTTGCTCTGGCTGCAGGGAGTGAAAGGTGCCTTCATGTAACTAAGTGCAGAGGCCCAAGGGCAGCAGGAATTCCCTGACTGCCTCGCAGCATGAGCTCCTGTCAATGCCTCGACATCGGCAGCCCTCCCTTTCCTGCTGCTCTGAGCAAGGTCTCTTCGGGAGGCCCCTCCTGCTGCCTGACGTGACGTTCTGGTGCCCGACCTCGCCAGCCTGGGGTGGAACAGTCTGCGGCGGGCTGTCCTCCTTGGCTTCACATCTGGATTTAGGTGCCATGTAGTGTTCTGTTTTGAGCCCATTTTCCTTTGCTTGGAAGAAGGAGTAACCTTTATCAATAAACATGATAGTATCTTTTCAACTTGTTTTCCCTTTATGAGCAGCAATGTTTAGGAAATTGAGCAAGACTGCTGCCCTCTCTCTTCACATTCAAGGACATATTGCCACAGCTGAAGCAGCAATACATTGGTTGACCAGTTTTGACCGGTGTATGAAAGATGGTACTTTTCACGCATAACTCTAACAGCCCTCTTCAGCTAGTATATGGATTGAGTTGTTAGACTGGGAAAGGTTTGGATGAGGTGGACCGTAAGAAAAACATTGTTTGTATTGTATTCCAGTTCTCAACTCCAGCTCTCCTCCTTGTGAGTGCATGGAAGTGAGGAATAATCCTCCTAATGCTGTGTAACATCACAGTATTAGCCCACATGGCTGTGTGAAAGAGCACCCCTCAGGGTGTCCTCTCCTCACATCTACCGTTCCTCTTCTGTTTGAACAGGGATTATTCCTTAGTGCCCATACTTCATTTGTCATTGTCCCTGTGCCTATCGCTGTGTTGATGTAGCATGCTGGGGAAGTGGCTGTGTTCAGAGCTCAGTTCCCCTCCTTTTTTTCCCTCAATGCTACCATCTCCCCTTCATACATGCTTGGACAGGGAAGCAGAAGTAAGTGCAGGTATTGAGAATCCCTTCTTTTCTTTGAAAGAAAAGATAGAGTAGCGAATGATTCCTCTAAATTGATACTCAAGGCCCAGATTTCCTAAACTGTATTATGTTAAAAATACATCAGGATGTTTTTGTCTATGCAGGAACATGTAGCCGACCAGAAAATAATCAAAGCAGCACAGGAACAAAAACAAGAGGAAGAAGATGATCGGATTAGAGCTCATTTTAAAGCAAAGCAAATTATTGCCAAGCTGAGAAAAGAAAAAGAAGCTGAAATGCAAAGGTAGGTACAAAGTTAGATCACAATTTAGAAGTATACTGTAGTCATGTTGAATTCTTTCAGATTGATGCTGCAACATAAACCACAGTTATTCCACAAATAAATCCTGTTGATAGAGAAGGTAGGGAAATGAGAAAAGGGGATTTCTTAACTTCAGTAAGAGCAAGTTGGGAGGGTGGAAAGATTCTCTCTCCAAACAAAGCACAGAGTTGCAGAAGTGCAAAGCACCAGGGTACTAGTGATTTTCTGCATAGCCTGCAAAACCTCCAGCCCCCAACAACTGAAGACAATTAAAATCCAGACAAAAACAGTTTTGGATCACAAGCTGTATTTCCCCGAGGCAAAACAAGAACTTCTTAACTGGGTACCTGTGTTAATTATATTAGGTAATGTACTAGTAAGGAAATATGGTTTATTTATTTAACCATCAGAACACAGCATAAAGATACCACTGACCTAATGTAATAACTTCCTTCTTTTACCTCTTCTTATCAAGTATTCCCAATAGCTCTGATGGCAAGATACTAAGTGGGCTCCTCCCTGAGTGATATAGCTTATTACTGCAACAAAAAGCTGTTTTGACAAAAATAGGTAGCACTTCTATGCCAAAACAGGTATTTTTAAATAAAGGAATAAAGGAATAAATAAAGGAACTCAAGGAATACAAGGGGGTCAAGGAGATGGGCAGGTGGGCCTGTGTAACAAGCAGAGAGAAGAGTGGATGCAGCATGAGTTGTTCTGGGAGTGGGAAAGCCTGAGGCAGGCCAGGGGGGTACCCAAGTATGTTAAGACAGTTAATGTTATTGCAGGCTCATGCAGGAACATCAGGACACCATTGTTAACCGACTAGCTGCACAGATGAATGAGGCATTTAAGATGGAAGATGATTGTGTTGCTAGAGATATTGCAAAAAAAGAAGCTAAACAAGAACAAGAACGCAAAAAGAAAGAAGAAAAAAAAAAGGCTGACATTGAATCTGTTGCTGAATACAGAGCCACTGTGGTAAGAAACCTGGAAAGGGAGGGGAAGAATACACTATGGTATAGCCTAAATTCTCAGTACCTTTAAGAGACGCAACAGTTTTTAGTATCTACTTGTTAGTTTTCATGGAGACACATGACTTAACAGCCACCTCTCACATTTACCGTATAGGGTCAAGGATTAACTGCTTGAACAATGTGCAAGGAATGTATGTGATGATACTCTCTCCAGAGGGTACAGGTGGAAGGCTCTGTAAGCATTCGTAATTTGTGTGAACATTTTCTATACTTCAGCTCTGCTTATCAACACACTTCATCTACCATCTTTCCTGTGGTCTTCTGTCCCTCTCCCAGATGTTGGTGCTTATCTACCAGTTCTGAAAACCCTAGCCCTGGGCACTGCCAACCCAGTGACCGTGCTCATCACAGCTCTGCAATGGGAGTTCTTTTGCTCAAAGACATGAATTTCAACTTAGCTGGCTAGCTACTTGGTTAACTTTGAGTATTTTGTAAAACACAGATGAGGATGAAAGCGGAAAGGAAGAAAGAGGAGAAAGCAGAGGGTAAAAAAGAACTTAATGAGTTAATGGAGGCAGATCGCATCTATCTGGAAATGGAGGAGGCCAAGAAACAGAGACGTCGTGATGAAAATATGGAAGTCCAGAAAATACAGATCCAGCAAATGGTAAATAGAAGTGCTGTACTCTGTAAGCCCCTTTAGGAATAAGTATGCTTGTAAGCCACCAACAGGACGAGATCATGGCAGAGAGAGAGAGGGAGAGCCCTTTGTTTTTGATTGTTTTGCTTGCTTGAGTTTTACGCACCCAGATGTTGGAGCTGGGGACCAGCCTCCTCTCAGAGCAGAGGAACGTTCTCTTTGAGATTGTCGCTGACCACCACATTGGTCCAGGAGGATTTCCTGAAAGGGCCGGCAGGAGAGAGAACAGTGCTTTGCAAACACAACTTGGAGAGACCCCAGTCTGGGATTCACATCCCCTTTCTTCACCTGAGTTTCCTTTGTGCTCAGGACCCCACTACTAAAATCCAACTGGAGCTGGACTGGTAATCTCCAGAGGTGCCTTCCAACCTCAACCGTTCTGTGATCCTCACTGGGGCCCATGAATACAAAGCCCTTCCTCTGGAGAAGTGCTGTGCAGCTCCATGCTGGTTTGCACTCTTGGGACTTACCCTGCCTTGTGTCACTGTCAATTACTGCTGCCACCTTGTACCTTCTGGACCTGCCACTAAAGAGCAGCTACTGATGTAGAGGTTGACCAAAGTGGTCAATTTAGGAAAGAAGCAAGCTTATAAGCTGATTGACAAAACTGTAAGCTTATCCTCTAAAGTTTTAATGGGTAATTATGCTGTGAAAGAAATATCAACCCTTGCTGTTCCCTTTTCTTCATCAGGCTGAAAAGCAGGCAAGAAAACAGCAGGAAAAACAAGCAGATTTGGACTACGATGCTCAGAGAGAGACTATTGCACTTTTTAAGGAGCGTGAATTCCAGAACTATGCGAAACAAGTAATTGAATTGGAGTCTAAGACTACGCATAATCTTTATCCTCTTCTTAAAGCATCCAAAGGAACGAGATTTGTACAAGGGCCACTTTCAAGAGGAAAAGGATCTAGTTATCAAGCACAGGATACTGGTGGGACTCAGTTACCTTGTATCTGTACTCCAACTCAAGAAGTAAAAACATGAAATAACAATGAGGTTATCCAACAAGGAAAACCAAATGCAGTATGCATATGGTAAATACAATGGATTCAATGCCCTTTTGAATTTTATGGAAAGAGTTAAAACTATAAAGGATCCTTTCTGAATATAAATTGGAAAAAAAAAAGCCAGAGAGCTAACTACAGTCTCAAATATCACCAGCTTGTGTACTTTTTGAAAGTTATTTTGGTAAATTGGAGACAGCTGAGATGGACATAATTCAGCTCTGTGTAACACATTCCATCCAAATTTTCTTCCTCTCCTCCTTTCTTCTCTTAGGTTTTCATTACTTACTGTTCTAAAATATTATTGAAAAGGTGCCCTAGGTGCCCTACTACACATGAATGTGATGAAATTCCCAATGAAGGATCGGCAGGGAATTCTTTTCTACACCAGCTTCTAGCACTTGTCCATCAGTCCAGACGTAGTGCAGAAAGCACACACATGCAGACATACAGAATACACTAACAAATATGGAAAAAGCATTTATTTCTGAAAAGTATTTTAATACATAAATTGTACATTTTATAATCGAGAACTTGCACCCTCTTCAGAACTGAGCCAACTTCCCAGCTGAGTACTACAGTTGAGGTAACAAAATGTCCAGAAGACTCAGATTTTCCAAATACTTCACTAAATTCTAATTTCTTAATGCAAACAGCACTACTATTACAATTAATTACAATTCTCTTAGCCAGTTCCTTTTAACAATTGATCAGAAATTAATGAGGCCTAAATTCTTTCTAGTGCTCCAAGCACTCATGTACAGGATCAAAAAAAAAAAAAAAAAAAGTTAACTATCGCTAAATCAACATATTGAGTACTTCCACATACATTTATAGAGATATCTACAGGGTACGTAAAAACGGCTAACTGCCTGCCAAAACCAGCAAGTTTCCTTACAGCTGCTCTGTATGTTGCAAAATTTCAATGCAAAGTTGGTGATGATACCACATTACTTCACAATTCATTTAGCCTACATTCAATATGTTAAGAGTTCCAATGAATAAACATTTACAAATACAATTAAAACCAATGAGCTGCAGTCAAGCATAGTCAGCAGTTTAAAATCTGCCTTCTGAACATGTCCACAGTAACCATCTTGCTAGTTTTGTATGAACAATGACTTTTATGATAAAGAATATTATAGTTTAATTCTTTAACTACACCTGGCTTTACCTTTGTAGAGTTTTACTATCTGAACTCAGCACTTAATTATATTGTCACACCTCTTCCTTTTGTAAAATTTCATACTAAGATTAGAAAACATTTTTGGTATCACAGCTTTTTAAAAATATGTGTATAGCACTTTATGCTTTTCTTATGGAACACAGGCTTCATCAGTCCAGTTCAGTGATATTCCAGGGTAAGAAATAAGAGTTCACATGCAACAAAATGAAAAACTTGAGTATTCTTGCTAGGAAAAAAGCAGAATTGTACTGCATGAAAATTTTGCAGAATGCAGAGTTTTTAGATTTTGTGATAGGCTTTTTCTTGAAAAATTTAGTGGAATACTGCATTAGGAAAATTACTCATTTAGCAAAAGAAGCAGAATGCAACTACTTTATGTTTCTGTCACAGTGATTCTAGAAACATGAAGATTAACTTTGGCACTAGTACCCTTCCAAGTAAGTTGACTGTAAAAAACATTTCATGGCTGAGGAAGAAAAATACTAGTGCGTTTTTTAAAAAGCCATTCTTCATGTATTAGAGAGAAAACAGGAGTGATCTAAAGCAAGGCCTGTGATAAAGCAGAGCGTATTTACCCTGAGGTTTTCTAATCAAAGAAATCTCAAAAAGCATGAAAACGCATTTTCTTGACAATAAGACAAGCATTACTTTGCTCTAGAAGGCACGTCCAAAGTATAATATTCCCTTCAATAAATCATCAATAAATTAGCAAACTCCAGGAAAGAAGCCTACGGGACTGCTTCCTTTATGTTTACATTAAGCTATAATCTTAGCAAGAATGTTATTAGTACAAATTAGACATTAGGGAGTAACAGCAAATTCTTGAAGGCATCTAAGATCACTGCAAGAGAAGTCACATTTCAATAGCAAGAAATTTTGACAGGATTTTGACAACTGGATAGAATGGATAAAATTTAACCATGGCCTTTTTTCCCCCCCTTTTCAACTGAAACACTCTGTCAGCCAGAGAATCAACAGGTAGCAACACATCTTCTACAGCCAGTTTCTCCACATTTTTATATATATTACATAGATATTTCCACCCATCCTCACAGAGGATCTGCACTTCTCAGGTGATGCCAGTACCCAGAAAATCCAATATCAAGCCTTTCCCTGATATATTTTGCAAAAGCTACTACCAATGTTAAATTCGCCATCCTCCTCCATGTGCATAAGCTATAAAGTCTAAGCACAGTGTTAAACACCACTCCCCATATAATAACAAAGCAGGTCTGATCTTTGGAAATTTTTTGTACATACACGCACTAAAAGGCGTTCTTAACAAAAGTACCAGAGCGGTACTCAAGTGTCCCGAGCCTTCTGGTTCAGGCTCTGCAGGGCCGTCGTGAGCGCGGCCGGGAGGCTTCCCATGGGCTGCAGCTGTTTTCCCCATCCGCACAGGAGGGCCAGGTGCAGCGCGGTCCCCAGCGCCCTGCGCCTCCACACTCATTTCAAACACCCTGCGCCGAAGCCAGAGGCCCCTGCCAGGGCTGCCGAGGCAGGAGCCCGAGGCCATCCTGCCAGGCCAGCCCTGCTGTCCAGGGAGGCGGTGGCGCCTGATCCGCCACACACCTGAGCGGCCACCTGTGCAGAGGGACATCCTGCTCATTGAGGGCTGCACTGCTGCCCCCACGTTCCCATCATGGTTCTGCACCTCAACCAGGCAAGGGGAATCTGGCACATCCTCCCTCTGAGCAGGCTGCAGCTGCTGCGCTCCAACCCAAACCAGCCCGAGCCAGCGGCACAGGAACATCTCCCATGGAATACGGGACAGGCAGGCACACGCTCCTCTGCACATCAGCACGACCAAGTTCTTACAAAATACACCCAAAACAACAAAAGGGGGCTTGTGTCATCTAATCAAATGAATTGTAAACTGCCATGAAATAAATAGAGCTCGTTTGATGTGGGCAAATATTTTTCCACTGTAACAAAGAAGACAGTCCATACAGAAGACCTTTTCAAATGAAAGATTTTCCCACAGCTGTATGTCAACTACAACTGGATATAATCTCCACTATGAGATTTTTAGTAAATACATTCAAGTCTCTGACTGCAATCTTTTATTTTAATTCTGTAAGTTATTTCTTATGGATTGGTTTCCTGCTGCCTCCCTGAGTTCTAGTGCAGGAGCTGCACTCTGAATTCTGAGCGGCCTCGTGCAGAACAGCTCCACCACAGTTCTCACGTTCACTCCTGCAGCCCCTCTCAAGGAACAGCAAAGTCACCAGCCATGTGGGCTTGTGAAACGCCTGACATCCTGCACAAAATGGCCACTGTCATGCAAAATAGGTGCAAAAACATAGCGGGGGAATGAATAGCCAAAGCAGTTCTACAACCTCTTCTGATAAAAAAATAACTTTGCGGGTTTTGTACTTTTCCCCCTCTTGTTGCTCCTTTTGTTTACAATCCTACATACTCTGCTTTTGAAGCTAACACTTAGTTTTCTTTAGAGTAACTGTAAGGACCACAACATCAAGTTTCAACAAGGCTAATGTCACTGACATGCACTGATAAAAGTGAGTCATTATATAAAAAAAGAGTTAAAACTCTTACAAAGGCAGCAGTTACAAGTTATGCCACTAAATTAATAGAGATTTTGGGCTGGGGGGGGTGGGGGTGAACTACTAAATCACTTCTGTGGTTTACCACAGCTTTACATTAATGTCTGTCATTTTTCTTTACAAATTTCAAAACTTACCAGCCATAAACCTGTTTTTGTTAAGGTCTGCATTCAGTGCAGATATGCAATATACTGAATGAAGTGTTGGCTGGGGCTTACACCACTCTATCCTCCCTCTCAGCCTAAGTGCCTTCCCATAGACTATCTGCTCTCCAGAAGCAACCTCCTCCTCCTTTATACAAAGGTGTGGTGCTAAGAAATGCAGATTTGGGTCCTAAAGGTTTTGGATGAAAGGAGAGAAAAGGAAGGAATTTGTCTGAGATGACACAAGAAGTATAGGTTGAGAGCGAAATCAAAGAACAGTCTTGAGATTACGGAGACTCTGGAAGGAAAGCAAGTTTTCTACAGTAATAAATTAATTTTAAAACAGCTGTCCTGAAACATTACTTGAAAACCTGCTTCAAATCCAAATATTACAAAGCAACAACAGTTCTCTCAAGGACACAAAAGGGGAAGGGCTTTCATGTTCTTTACTCTGCTCGGGCGTGCTGCCCCCAAGACAGTGCAGACGTGCTGTGCACGGGCTGCTCGGTGCTGCCAACAGTGACAGTGGGGCAGTGCAGACAAACATCCATACTGATTCTTTCCATAACAAACATGAGAGCAGAGAAAGTGAGGTTACAGAAGAAGTTGCACCAAAAGATGAGCACTTCAGAAGAACTGCTTTCTACAAAAATATTTAGAACAAAGAAGTAATTCCCAAACACAGGCAACTGGCCCTAGTGCATGAATGGGTTCTACAGCTGACAGACTGCAAACAGTGAAGATTTACTTAGATTGACTCACTGCAAAACAAACAAAAATCATTAATTTCCTCAGGTTTTCTACATACTAAAATATGAATATAGCAGCATGGTAGGAGTAATGGACACCTTGTATAATTCCACTAGCTTTAAAGAGACACGTAGCATATTTGTAGCTCTCTCCTTCACACATGAAACTTCTCTGCGGGCAGCAATTGTTCGCACAAATTTCTAAGTTCATCAGGTAGAAAATAAACGTGGAACAGAAGTTACCTTCCTACCTGCCAACACACCAGGATACATAAAATGAATATTTAAAACACAGCACACTGTATTACACACAGAATGTGTTTTTCATTTCAAGTTTATTAAAACTTTAGCAGTACAAATGATCCAGGTTTTAGATTATCAAAAGACCAAACTGAAGTCCACATCTTAAAAAAAGCGTTCCTCAAAATGTCTCTAAAACTTTGAGACAATGGAAACATTAAGTCCACAAACTCATCCATGCCGGTCGTCATCTGTTCCAGGACTTGTTTCATGATCAGATTTTTTATCCTTATTCTGGGCTTCATCTCTTTCCTGACTCTTTGATTTTTGGTTTGTTTCTTTTTCTGGTGACTTCTCCTTTTCTTTGCTCCTGCGTGAATATGATTTTTTTGATTCTCTCTCTTTACTACTGGGTCTCTTTTTTGAGTCTGGACTTCTATCCTGATCTCTGCTAGACTTCTTATCTCTGCTGGATTCGGGACTGCTACTGTCACGGCTTTTTGAATGCCTCCTCCTTTGGCTTTCACTGTCATTCCTCCTATATGAGCTTCTGCTTTCTCTGTTTGAATACCTATCCCTGTTTCTGCTTTGACTATCCTCTCTCTCTGAGCTCCTCGATTCTCTCCTCCTCCGGCTTTCTCTTCCTCTGTATCTCTCTGGTGTGCCTCTTCTTTCTCTGCTTCTTGATCTTCCTCTTCTTCTTTCTCTATCTCTATCCCTTTCTCTATCTCTTTCTCTATCCCTTTCTCTTTCCCTTTCCCTTTCCCTATCTCTATCCCTTTCTCTTTCTCTATCTCTATCTCTATTCCTTGAATATTCTTTACTTCTACTGCGATCTCTGTCTCTACTTCTAGATCTTCTTCTCCTATCTCTGTCCCTGCTTTTGCTTCTCTCCCTTGTTCTACTGCTGGAACTATGTTTTCTTCTACCATGTTCACGATCTTTGCTTCTTGACCTATGTTTATCTCTGTCTCTACTCTTACTATGATCTTTTTCGTTACTTCTTGAACCTGCTCTTCTACTTCTTTCCTTGCTCCTACTTCTTTCTTTATCTCTTCCTCTAGAATCATAACGCTTTTCTTTTTCTCTGCCCTTCTCATGGTCCCTCTCTTTGCTTCTTGATCTTGCTCTCTTTTCATCATGTCTGCTGTGCCTGGAGTCTCTTTCTTTACTTTTTGATTTCTCCCGGCTTTTGCTATGGCTTCTGGACTTAGCTCTTTTCTTGGCCTTGCTTCTGCTATGCTTGTCGTCTTTTTCTGAATTCCGTCTTGTCTCCCGGTCTTTGCTGCTTGATTTATGATCTTTTTTCTTCTCCTTTTCTCCTCTTCTGCTTGGACTTTCAGAAACTTGTCTGTGGTCTGATATTTTTCTCTCCTTTCCTCTTCCTGGGCTTTTTTGATTATCTTTCTTGTTTTCATTTATTTCACTCCTTGGAGAGAGAAAAGTATAGCTTTTAAATATTTTGAATTCTTCCACTCTGTAAAATGAAGTCAGAAGTGAAAGAGCTTCATAACTGCAATTTCAATCACATTAGGATTGCTACCTTAACAACTTCAAATCTTCAATAGTCACAAATGAGTATGATTAAAAACAGGAGGAGTTATGAGGCAATGGGTAAGCAAAGTCAATAATTAATATTTTCATTGAAGTTACTGTAAGACAAGAGAAAAATCTGAGAAGATGATGGGTAATACTTAAACACGTACAAATTTAAATACATATATTCTGAAAAGAAACAATCTTACTTGTCCCCTTTTATCCATCTTTCTCCACTGGATACTCTAATTCTTTGAGCTCTTTGCATTTCTTGCCTCCAATGTGGAGGAGTTTCACTGCGCCTGAATCGATCTCTGGACCTGGATCTGGAAGGTGTGCGGTAACGCTTGAAAAAGAAAAAGAAAGGAAAAGAAAGTTGAATTTCACATGTTATGCTAGTTAAGCAAGATTTTTTTTTATCCCTGGTGGTTGTTTCTACACTACACCTAACATGGCAACTAAGATTTCTACACCAAGCTGAACTAACATTAACAATTTATTAATTTACTCAGTTAAAATATATTTGACATTCGGTCAAATAAGGGATATCAAAGGTCTGATCAAATAACCTATTTTTAAGATGACTTTACTACAGAATTGTTGTACTCAAAGCTAACAAGTCCTCTGTAATTTTTATTGGGACAAATGTAACTCACATTCTTAGCAATGAAAATTCTCTGACAAGCAACACCAAAACCCTTCTTCCCATTTTTCTTTAAAGTTTATTACTAAAAATTCAAAGGATAGAAAGGATGCTTCTGTAAAACCACTTGCTATGTAAAAAATGTATAGTATATAGCTTCCTAAGATCAGGAGAATTGATTTAACAGCTAACCCCCATCAAAAAACAGATTTCCACATTACTGCTACTGACATGACATTAGTTCTGGTGTTCACTACTGCCCTGTTTTGGGAGGGCATCACCAGATGCAAGATCTGCCTCTTGCACGAGCAAGTCACAAGACAGAACCAAAAATGATGAGCAATACTGGTAATGGCTATGTATTTCTACTTAAGTAACAAATAAAAGCGACAAACTGGCTTATTTGCAGTTAAGCTGATTCTAGACAACACAACCCTTTCACAAAGTTTTGGTGGCTGGTTTTACAATCATTTCAGCAAGCTGTTTTACAAATACTGCAAATCACTACATCTCCCTAAACTGACTTGAGAATTTGTAAGAACTCATGTTTCAAGTGTCCCTGCAGATTCACAAATGAGAACAAAGTAAGTTCATGAATTAGACTTCTAAATCACATCTATTTTCTCACAATTAATTTAATAACTGACCTTTAATTCTGTTTATTTGATATTGTAAGAGATTCCTGTTCAGAGTTTCTAACTACTGACATCTGTTATGTCAAAACTTATACAGCCTAAAGTACAAAACAGATGTTTTTATTTGTTTTCTTCTCCTTAGGCTATTTGTAATTTTTAAAACTGTGGCGCTCAAAAGTGACTTCCTTTTGTTTTTTTTTCCTTCTAAGAGTAGAACTCTTGTACAAGCTTGTTCTCCTGAGGAGTAAAAGCATTTGTATTTTTTTCTAAGTACTCATACATACACAAAACACCAAACACTGGCTTCGTCAAGTATGGGATTTTCTATTTAATATACAAGCTGACTCACGCAAAGAAAAGTAGAAGTGCACATGAACATAAGGTTCCATTCTAAAAATAAGACTAGATATAATCAATATTAAAGTTTTCTCACATCCTTCTACTCTTTATGATGTTTAAGCATTACTTGTTCATGATTTTGCCAGTAACATTTACAGCTTAACAAGATACTACATTCTACTGTCATGCTTTTTAATCTTCAAATAATTTCAGTATGCAGATCTACACAACTTTCTTTTAAAAGCTTAACATAACTGGCTATTATCCTTTGGTCACTTTGGTAATTTGGGAAAAAAACAAAACAAAACAAAAACTGACACATGTAATTTTCCCTGTCTTTCCTGAAGCATCAGCCCACTAATCAATTGTGACACACAATGAGACCTGTTTATTTGGGGCTTTTTTTCAAATGACCACCCTAATGAAAATGTAGCAGGACTGCTCCATCATGAGAGTTTGCATGTTTGGCTTGGGGAAACGACTGTAAACATTTACCCTTGGTCCTCTTCCTTTTATTTTCCTTCCAGATCTGGTCACTAACAGCCGTCTCTGGTATGTTGACTGGGAATTTGATAGATTACTAAAAAAAAAAAAAAAAAAAGTGATATTGCTTCTAACATGACCTTAAAAACTACAAGGAGGAAAAACAAGATTAAAAGCTCGTATAGTTTTAAATATTCTTCACAAATTAAATAGAATGTTACTTTCATTCCTGATTACTAGTGCAGACAGTAACAAGTATACTTTTTGGATTTGTATAAGACCTTAATGAAAAAAAAACCTTCTTACACTTCTATATCTAGAAAAGATTAATACGTCTGTAAAAAGTTTCTTTGAGTGAGGAACAGAAGTGGCTTTTCCTTCAAACTTCTTGGTAACAACTTCACAGTGCACAAACTGAGTAGCACACATGCCAGGACAAAATAACACATCATAAACTCACATCGACCACACTTTAATTCTTCATGAGAAAGGCTAACTTCTTTTACCATTTTTAGAACATTCAAGTTCTACAGAGATATGGGAGAAATTAGTCTGCAATGGATTCCTGGCCTGTGTGATGTTTCATTCACAGGCAAGAGAAGCGAGGAGGCTCCAGCAGCCGGGAGAGGCACCGCAGGGACCCCGTGAACGCCCAGCCCTCCCTTGCCCGCCATGGCCTCCCTCTGCCAGGTGGGCGGCAGGCAGCGAGTGCCTCGAGCACCCGCGACGCTCCAGGAGGCACCTCAGTAACCTCCAGACAAGGCTGGCTGCCACGGAAAACTTTCATCTGAGGTAACCAGCTGAAGCAGTAATATCTGCATCCCTTCTAAGCAGCGTACAGCAGCCACCACCTTGCCAGTAACTTCCAATTAAAACTGCTATCTATAAATTAGCTCTCAATTTTCTTATCATTTTTTCTTCTTTTAAAGTTTCATTCAAATGAAATCCTTGCAACATAAGCACTAGGCAAACCTGTTCTGACCTATTTTTAGGTTAAATTCATCAAAAGTGCATATGTGATGAAATATGATGTATCTCAGTTAGAATTTTCCCCTTCCTATAGCATTTCTAATCAAAGTTTCTTATTTGGAGAAAAGAAAAATATTTCAAAAGATTTTCAAATTTTTCCCTTTTGAAAGAAAAAGTTGTAGTTTCAGATGGGACAATTCTAATAAATTCTAAATGTATTGTTCAATGTACTATCCATGTATTTTATTCATGTATATACATCTATCTTAATCACTTATTTTTCACTCACTGAAACAATTTGTAAACATCAAGCCTATTTTTCTAAGGCAGAGAATACATTTATGTTTAGACTGAAAAATCCATTTTTCTTCCAGCAGTGGTCACAAAGTGTCACACTATTCCACAGGGAAAGAAATACTGGTTCACTATAGACACTTAAAAAAACAGCCATATGACCATACTACCCGCCAGCAGTGAATAGTCACGTTCAAATAGGCATATTACCTTTCTCTTTCCTTCTCCCTGCTTTTCCTTTCTTTCTCTTTCTCATCTACTTTAGGAGGACTTTTCCGCATCAGGAACCGGTTTTCAGGTACAGGAGGAATTTCTTCAGGACGGACAGTAGATAACGGTTGTGCTTCGGGGTTCTCATCTTCACTTTCACTGGATGAGCTTTGATTTGTACAAAAGAGAAAAATTCACATTTAAAATAACTATTTGGGCGAAGACAGACTTTTTTTTTTAAATCAGAAATTCCATTGCCTCAATATACAATAATCAAAAAATTATACTGAAAATGTACACATTACACATTTAGGGAGATGAAATCTACAAGTAATACTAGTATTTTTCTTTTGTAAAATAAACAAAAAAATCTAGAGAACAAGCAGAACTGTTCCAGATGTTACTTTTTTCCTTATGCTATCTTTGCTCCAAAGATTACATAAGTGCAGATTTCCGACCAATATTTTTGATCTATAAATTCCAATGGTGCAATATCAAACATTACAGGCATTCTAAATTTAGATACAGGCTAAAAGAAAACATATCAGAAAAGTCGCTCAGATTTAATATGCGCACATATAATTGCCTACAAACTATTATAATTCCAAATAGCTGTTACAAACCATAATCATGTATGAAATGTGCTTGGGCACAGAGAAGTGATGCATAGGATGTAAATTTGGTCAGCAGCGTTGCCCTAATTTAGTATTCCTTATGTTGCAGTGCTGGCTTGGAAAAACATGACTTGCTCTTACACAGTTGTATCCCATACTGAATCAAGCAAAACTATCAGACTGAAAACATTTTCAGAAGCATGAGCGTCTTACACGTCTGTCTTTTTATTGTCTTCTAGTGAAACTAAGACTTTCAGCATGTTAGATAAAGCTTTACTAGCGTTACGTATGCTTATTTGTGTATACCTTTTGTTTTATTGCTGCACACTACATTCTCAAGAGTCCCACTGCATATTATTTAAATTTGGACTCCATACAGAAGTGAATTGCATGAAACAACCAGTTAACACCTACTCCAAACCAAGCCCTGCAATTTTCCCAGCCCAATGTATGAAAGTCTCAGCCAATTCCTTCGAAGTGTGAATACCAGGAGATATTCACACTTACAGTGTGCTTTACCATCCAATTAGAAAAATTCAAGCTACTACATGAAAACAGTCTGTCTTCCAAACTTGCCAATACCTACTTCACAAGCTAGAGTGTGTGTGTATATACACACACACACACAGATGTGCATATATGCATACACACACACTACATACCTATAGTAGCTATTGTATAAGAAAGTGATAGTATTATGGTATGCAGGAATTAAAAAATATAGAACGTTTCCAAAGTCTCTTTTATAAAAATAAGAAAATTCTCAAAATTGACCTTTTCTTGCTTTTCTTTCTCTTTTTCTTTTCTTTCTTATGTTTTCTGGAATTTTTCTTGTGTTTCTTTTTTCTTTTCTTGGATTTCTCTTCAGAAGCACTCTCAGAATCTGATGATGAATCTGAAGAAGAGTCTGAATCACTTGAACTTTCTGAATCACTGGATGAAGATGACGATTTATGTCTTTTTCTTTCTTCTTTCTTGGCTTTAAATCAGAATAAGACACATATTTTGATAACAAACAGTTGTAATAAATCTCTCAACAAACAGCTAGTATCTTCATGAGTTTAATTATGAAAAAAAGTATTTTAAGAGAAAATACTGTTTCAATTAAAATAACACACATAAGATTTCAAACATATTTTATTTACAAATATGACCTAGAGCACCAAATTTGTAATGGCAAGAAGGCATACAACTGTGAATGCTTTCAGATGAAGCTATTTAAGTTAGCCCAAGAGGTAAGTGAAGATTCACAAACAACAAAGCCTTGTGCTTACCGAAACCATGCTCTAAACAGCCCTAAATCCTCCAGCTCATCATTTTTTTTTCCTACAAAAAGATACAAACCACTTAACACCTGGTATTAAAAAGCAACCCTGATGGAGAGTAGGGTGTTCCATTACTACATATTTTATTATTTTTTGCATGTCTTTTGGAGCTTTAAATCAGCAATTCACTGGCATTCTGATAGCAGCCAAGCAAGCCAACAAGCAAGTCAAGACCAGACACTAATCTTCCCCTCTCACCCCCCTAAACTAATCTGAGACCTACTTAAAATACTAAAAGCGATGCAAGTACTAGTTCACAGTCAGACTAATTTGAAAAAAATGATACTACTTAAAAAAAATATTAGAACCTAACAAAAGGCATTTGAGGCTCAGCACTAGACACCTGAGTGTCTATCAGTTGGACAGTACGGGCATTTTCAAATACATCAAGAAATTTACGCCAAGCTACTGGTTACAAAATTAGAAGTTCTACCTAGAAATGCAAAAGGAAGAGAAGGCAAGCAGCACCAGTCATTTCTGACTTACTCTTATCAAAACTGGCTTTTATAATTGATATCTAACACTGTTTTGCTTTGTTACTGCAAATTGCAAAGCCAGTCCACAATTCACTGCACAACATAACACAGCTGCACAAACAAGAAATTGAACAGAATAAAAATACAAAAAAATACATGTTAACATCAAAACAGCTTGTTTTCTAGCCACAGAAAATCTGCATTTTAGAATAATATAGGTTAAGACCTTGGAACAGTCTTCAGCTTGGACTTAGAAATAAATATTAGAAGAGTAAACGAATCTTTGTAGTAGAATTCATACGGGCTGGAAATATTAGCCTGTTTTACATATCTTTTAGTAGCCTGGTCTATCCAAAGAATTTAAAACTTCTCTTCACAAAACAGAGAAAAGAGGAGGAGAAGAGAAATACAAGATTAATACTACTACTAACATATTGCAACCTATCTGCATTTGAGAATTATATTCAGATACAGCAAACAGAATGCTTTCACACAATGATTTCTCCCTTTACAAATGAAACTTTCTTCCTTTTTATCATCTGTAATACAAAATAACACCTGTTTACTCCAGCCAAACACTTGCTTTGTTGGCCAACACAGACCTGTGCCCAAAAGGATGATGTAATTTATACTAGCTATTGTGTATCAGTTTATTATAAAGCAAATACTAAGACAAGGCATTACAAAAACTCTTTAAAAAGGGAAAGTTATCTTAACATATTTTTGCTGCTAAATGATCTTTTAAGTGTGTACACCTGTGCACACACACATTTGGAAGACAGGGTGGAGTAACAAAAAACAGCTGAACTGGTCACATAGCAAACAATATTTGGCAGAAAGTTGTAGATAAATTTTCTACTGACGTCTAACTGTCTCTCTGCCCAGCAGCAAATACTATTTTGAAGCCCAAGCCAATCTAGTTGCAGCCAATTACAGACCACACCACCAAACACCACTGATCCTGTAGAATGAAAGTTGGTGAGGAGGAAAGACTTCTATTTACAGTCAAACTGCTCCATTTTGTTATCTTCTGTGTTGGGTTTCAACTTACCAACGCATCTGAAACAGCCTTGCTTCCCACTCCATTCACTGTCACCTACAGCGTTCGCCAGACTTCATAAATTACCTGATCACTCCGCACAGCACAGCCAGGCACTCTCCACACCTCAGCTTGCCGGGGAGTGCAGTAGCTCTTACACGGGTCCTATGTTATCAGGCTACTGCACTCAAAATGGAGAAAGTGCCCGGCTGGAGAGCAGCTAGGGCGATTACCCTGCCCTGCAGGTGCATCAAGGACACTCACACTCACCCTGTATCAAACCCAGTCACTTGGACACTCCCCCAAAAGACTGTGCCTTTGTTTCAAGACACTACAGGACAGATGCTTATGTTCTTTTTATCACTGCTTAATCGACTTGCTATTCAGAGGGTTTTTTTTGTGTGTTTGTTTTTCCTCATATTTTTTGTGGTTTTTTTTTCAGTCATTTGCCGCTCTTTAATGACCTACTGCTTCTTACCGTTAGTATTACAGACAGTATTCCAATACTCATAGATATCTATTCACGAGCACTATCATAATTAACTCTTGTAGACAGGACAAAGCTGTTACTGTGAGGACTGCTGTATCAAAGGCCTCTGGAAGCAGCTGTCTCTGCAGACAAGTGACTTGCAGGCATCTACAACAGCAAAGGGAGAGCAGGTCTCCCTGGCTTTACTCTGAACTGGCCTGCTGAAGCCAAAACAAACACTTTGTACTAACGGCCAGTCTGCTAAAACTTGGCATGTGTGGAGCAGAAAAGCCTGAAACAACTGTTCAGAACAGCTAGCTGGTGGAAAATGGCTAATAATGATGTGTAACAAGAGTTGGGGAAAAAAAATGAATGCTCCAGAACTGAACAAGAAAAGAAGAAAGGAAGGAGACATGGATTCAAAGCATAGAAAAACACAACTTATCAGATTAACTACTCTCTAGAACTGACTCTATTCTTCAAATATTTTAGTCTTCTAGTTATATAACTTTGTACTCTGTATCAGCATATTTCCTACTCTATACTGATAGCACTCTCTCTCTCTATGTGTATATATACATATATATATATACATATATATATATATATACACACACACACATATATATATAAATAGAAATTGTATTAGCAGGATAACCCAATTTGTTAAATTATTCTTAAATGAGTTATGAAGGCAGCCATAATCAATTTCATTTGCTGAAGACACACTTTTACCAGCAAGGATCCCATGGGGACATCTCAAGCATCAATGAAGATCATGAATCAAGCCTAGTTATGCTCTTTGCAAAATCCCCTAGAAATATCCTTTGCATGATAAATCTTCACTAAAGACTATTGTTAAGAATTGATAGAAAAAAAAGTTTTTTCCCCCCTCCTGTATCAGAATGTCATTTTTAATCAGTATCTTACCTTCTTAAAAATGTCTTACATAAACTTTTGATTAACTGAAGTCACAATCTCAAAAAAACAAAACGGGGTTTGTTTGACTACATGCCCTTCTGCACAACTTCATCAAATCCTTTCAAATAAATTCAGTTAAATGTACAGTTCAACTTTACCTTTGGATTTTGGAATTAACTCTCCGCAACTCAGTATGCGTACTTCAGCATATGGTTTACTAGATGCATCTGTTTTCTGGTTTTCTATCTCTCTCACAACCTCTTGACCTGAGATGACTTGTCCAAAAACAACATGATGTCTGAAGATTTAAACAGAAATATGACTTCTTAGTATTACATTTTTCAAGGCATTCCTCAAATGAACATAGAAGAAAAACATACTTACCCATCTAAATGAGGTGTAGGTTTCGTTGTTCTTTTGTTGTCAAACGAAGTAATTTAAAGAGAAAAACATAAGTTTTAGTGGAAAGCAGTCAGCACTTGAAGTATGTAAAGTATATAATATATATATAGTGTATATATTCACTATATATAGTAAATACATACATAAGTATGAATAAATATGTATATATGTGTATATATAGTGAATATATACATAAAATGAAAATTATTGAGTAAACTTATAAAACTGGGGGAAAACTTATAAAACTGGGGGAAAACATTATTGCAATATTGTTAAGTCTGTATGCACCTATTTAATGTTCTATACATTAAACTAATTCATTTTCTTACTTTGACTAACATTTTACATAGGTGAAACAAGAGTACAAATTAATAAATTTTCAGACAACCATCTTTATATAGCATATAAGTACTCTATTAAATTATATTAATGCTTCAAGGAACATAAAAATAAGGCAAACTGTCTGAAAGGAACAAAACTGCAAATAACCCACGCATTATAAAATCTTCCAAAAACAAAGGAAAAAACAGCCATGTACAAAAAAAAATTGACACGAAAAGTAGAAGTGATTGTCTTTATTTGTAGGCAATCAGTCCACAGGTCCCACTACACAAAGTTTACAAGGCATGTTAGCCATAACAGAAGTTAAATTCTGAGATAAATATGCTCGTTATCTGTCAGCAGTCCCAAGTACAGGTCTAATGGTACATGCACTACGACGTGGTTAGGCATGGACGTGCGCAACTGACCATAATTCAAGTCATGAAACATGCAAGACTCTTGAATCTCAAGAATGCTTTCTGTAGATAAGAGTTCTATATACGTTTATATATAAATTCTTAAAATATTTCTACAGTAGACAACCTGTTAAATCTCAATGAGACTCCATTTGAAAGTTTTCTGTGATAGAAAATTTCTCTTCCACTTTGAGTTTAGATAAACTCCAGGGTTGTTCTCCCTCTCTTTCGACATTAATGTCCTTCTGCAGGGATCTAACAGATTTGCATTACTGCCTGAGTTAGAACACACCTACCAAAACAACAACAAAAGGCTCTTTTGTGCAGACATTGAGTGCTAAATACAAGAGTGATTTAAAAAAAAAGTCATTTTCCCTAAAATGCTCATTAGGAAAATGGTGACCTCCTTGGGAGTTTGTGAAAAAAACAGCCACTTTGAGTCTGTTTATGAGCTAGTCTTCAATAATTAAAAGTTACCTTTCAGCTTACAAAAGTCAAACGACACACACCTTCAACAATGTAATACTTACATAAAGAACTGTGAACCATTTGTATCTTTCCCTCTATTGGCCATTGAAAGGAGAAATTCTTTGTTGTGCTTAACAGCAAAGCTTTCATCTTAAAAAAAAAAAAAAAGTACTTTCAATTACTTGAGAAATGCCATGTGCTCAGATAAATGCTATAACCTAAGTAAACTCATCCTTGCCATTTCAGTAAAAATAGCATTAAAGTTAGATCCAGAATAATAGGCACTATTTTAAAAAGATGTTACAGTCCATATAATGCAATTTAAGAAGGGGAAATATGAATTAGATTTTTAGTCTGAGAAAAAAATAAAAATGGAAACTTCCTTATCAAGAAATTTGTTTCCTACCACTGTTAATAGAGACCTGATCATTTTAAGTTGTTGCTATTTTTACTCTGCACATCTAGATCTTTGTCTCGCTGAAGTGAAAAAGGTTTATTATGGTGCATTATGAAATCCCCTCATTTTTCCATCTATTCTGTTATATTTTAATAAAAACGGAGTTTGATGGCAATTTCAAACAACTTCTGTTTATCAGCTACACAGATAAGTTTAGTCAGACTAACCATGAAGAAAATAAGTTTAAATGAAAGGAATCTTACTTTGGATGATATAATAATTTTAACAGTTTGGGTTAAATCCCAATGAAACTGTTAAATATAATTATCGTTCTTCACTTAAGACACCTGTAACAGATCACACCCTTTCATTCCCCAAACAGCATTAAAGCCTGTTGGGGTATCTAAAAACATTCAGATTGAAGTTTATTCATTACCATATAGAGATACGTCAAGACAAAGAATCAAAGAAGAACAGAACATTGCTCGTAGGGTTGTGATCTTGCATCACAGTGAGTCAGTGGTAGCGAAAGGGACAGTTATTGCCACTCCCACTGCCACCTGAACTACCGCTATCTTGCACTAGGTGTTATCTAACCCTGGTGAGCTGGTTAAGGAGCCTCATCAGCAAAAACAACCCTGCAGATTTGTGCTATGGATGCACTGCATAAACAGTTTACAGCTGCCACAAGGTAAAAGTTTTGCTGCTTCTATCTCCCCCAACCACACATTTCTCCAACCCCAGCTAGTCACTTGTGTTGGTTCTTACATTTGTTGGCCTACCTAGTGAATTGAATTGAAACATAAATATGGAAACAAATGCATTTTTGCTGTACATCTTGTATGGCAGTTTAACAAGCTGCATCAGCTTAGTTTGTTCTGACGGGAACCACAGCAGTGCAAGCTAAGACCTCTCTCTCTCTAGCAGTTGCAAACTGTTGATTCAAGCCAAGGCCTGATATAAAACTTTAGCCTAAACTTACCAAAACCAGTGAATAACTACTTTGACTGTTTGCTGCAAGCTCAGACAAGCATCAATGTTCGAAGAAAAATGGCAAGGAGCAGGGAAGATTACAAGCACCCCTTTATATGGCAGATGGCCATCAGATGGGGTTATCTGTAACATGAAACTGCTCCCTGAAATACTGCTCCAGTACATTCTGGACGAACACAGGCTGGGAAATGGGCTGATGAGAGAAGATGATCTTAAGTGACATTGACTAAAAGAGAAACAACACTGTGACAAAACAGATGCCTCTTAATACTCAAGTTCTCTTGAGCTCAGGAAAAGAGGGCTTCACACTTCCCTGCAAATAAAAAAAGAAAATCTGACTCCATCATGCGTCTTTCTCCTCCTGACTAGAGCAAAAGTCAAGTCCCAACTTTTGGCTATCTGCTCAAGCCCAGAACAGTATGTTCAGAATCAGAATATCATGTTTAGAAACAGTTACAAAAAGGCAGGTCTGGCAAAACTCCTAATCTAAATGAATTTGATTTGTTTAATTTTTCATTAGAAGGGTTTATATCTAAAAAAAAAAAAAAAAACCAAATGAACAAAAAACCCACAAACAAGCACTACACACACAAAAACATGGAAAGCAAAAGAAACCACCTCCCCTCACATTAAAATAGCCTCATGTGGAAAAACAACACAAGACTCTAGCAGGTAAAGTCCTAACAAAGACACCACCAGAGTTAATACTTACAGAACTCAGACTACAGAACATAAACGTGATTGCTTATAGTAACAAAGAAAGAGTGGACTCATGAAACTCTTACCTTCAAAAAAGCCACCATAAATGGATTCTCCTCCCCTGCCATTTCCTTCAAAGAGTAAAAGTGGCAGTTACAACTCAAAGTAGTCATAAAAAGAGTCATGTTTTATTGAGGATGTTTTACAACACAAACTATTGCTCTAAATACAAATCACTGGCATTATTCTTGAAGATATCTAAAGACGATCAGATAATAGAAATATCTCCTTGCCGTTTCCTTTAAGTAGAAACAAACCAACTTGACTTTGATGTATAAAACTTTGAGCACTAAGGTAACGGAACAGAAATTGCACATATGTATACATGTGAAGTGTTTTCAGGCAAGGTTTCTACTCAGAAAACAAAAAGTAGTTAAGTTACAGAAATTAATATAAGTAAAGGATGTTAAACAGGACTATTCTATTACATAAGCATTAGGATTTTTCACACCATACCTTCACTAAAGTCGCCTCCTTGGATCATGAAATCTTTCACTACCCTGTGAAACAGACAACTTTTGTAATGCAATGGCTTTTGGGTGGATTTTCCTGTACCCTTTTCACCTAAAGGAGAGGAAGGAAAAAAAAAAACAAACAAAAACACCAAGTGACTCTGTGTACCTGTAGGATCATCACTATTAAAAAACCAATCCCTAAGGGCAGTGCCTTGATCAAAGTCATTCACTGAGTTCCAAAGAAAATGATCTTGAGAGGTGAGCATATACCTGTCAGCTTTTTGCTTATATTACACTGGAGGAAACAAAGCAAAAGCCAGCTTGTGCCTCTGCAGTTCTGGCAGAGATGAGCAGATAACCCAACTCACATGAGATATGTAAGAATTACTTTTTTTTTCCTACACAGAATAACTACAATTAATTCAAGAAGACAAATTAAGAGCCCAGATATAAAAAAATGACACCCGAACAGGCTTCGACAGCTAAGGGTACAGTGTGTTACTATGAGTGACGTGAGGACATTACTAGTCATGTAACTCAAAGTGCTCTCACAAATCTTTCTAAGCCTCCTCTCTGGATTCACCTAAATTGAACAGTCAGCGAAGGTTTCAGATAACTGGCTTTGTCTGAAAGAAAGGAACAGATAGATTTTCAGTTACCTTCACCCCCATGGTGAAGGTACCATAAAGCTCAACGTGGAGTTCTGCAAGCAACAGAGCCAACCTCAAGGTAGCCATAAGGTAAGCCCTGAGACTGTGTTGAAAGGACGAGTTTTTCCTCCCTGTGCTGGCACTCAGTTCAACTGTAACTACCCATACCCTCACCTGAGCTGCAAGACTGACAGCTTCTGTCAAGGGCAGTTGCCTCTGAAATTTCCTATAGCAGACTGGGGCATCCAAATGCATCTAACTTAGCTATAAAAGCACCTCTGGCAGGATTTTTGATAAAGGGGTAGCTGCATTTGTTTCAACTAGGTTGGCATATGCCTAGCATCTGTACGGTAGAGGGGGGAAAAAAAAGGTGTCAACCCATGTTTTAAGAAGACTCTATATCCTTTTCAGAATTGAGAAAAGTAAGTATGAAAGTACAGAAATAACATCAAAATTGGAAATAATTTGCTGTCATATTGCTGTCATAAACACTTGGACCACATACTTTCCTTATTTTTCTTAAATATATAGAAGCAGTGAAACAGTTAATCTGAATTTAAGTTAACCTGAACTTAAGTGGTGTGAACCACTAAGCATGGACTTACTTATATTTGTTTCTGATTTGAAATGCTAATCAAAGACTCCAAGTGAAAAAATTCTTGCAGTAGCAAGGAAATAAGACCTTCATGCAATAAAACTAACTTTTGGGTATTCGATAGGTTAAGCATCATACCAAACTAAAACCCCATAAAACAAAATAAAAAAAGACACACACATTTAGGGTTCAAAATTCTCAAATTCTGGCACACTGATTTTGTGCGAGTAACTCGAACAATTTCAAATCCAATAATGTCTGCTTTCCTGTAGCCATCACGAGTGTAATACAAAGTGTTCCAGCTAACTTCACATAACCTGATCCTGATGAAATTACTACTGCTGAGTGATTCATAGGAGCTACAAACCCTTGACCTGGAAGGGGCCAAAGCTGACAGGAAAAGAGAGCAAGAAATGCTTAAGAGAGAAAAAAAATATTTCTGATAATACTCCAAAAAAACTTTTGGTAAACTATTAGCATTCTTAAAAAAAAACAAAAAAATAAAGGCAGGAAAAGCAGGAAGCCCACAATAAAAAAAAATTACTATTTGGAAATGTTTCTAAGAGAAAAACTTTTGATTTCTTTAACTCAGATTTCACTAGAGATTAAAGTCACTAGGCTCCACCTGCAAAGAAAAATAAAACGACAGCCAAGTACAAAGCAAAGACACTAATAAATACCAGTAATACCTTTGAAATACGTCAAAATATCTTAAGACTAAAACGGATGTCCGAATGCTTGACCTCTTAGTTCAGGACTGGATAATGTTACATAATGTAAGCGGTAATTTCTAGTCACAGAAAATCAGCTTATTGTGTCAGTATTTGAACTTGATTAGTGTATGCTTCCTGCAACATCCTAAGCCAAAGCTACAATTGCTTTGATTTTGCATCAGATGTATACGAAAAATGTGCTAAATCTCTATAGATGCCAAGAAGCAATGCCTTATATGTCTGTCTTTATGTCATAAAATGCTGGGAAAAATAATTCAGGTGCCAAACTAACATGGTATATTAAAAATTATAAACAGCATTAAAAATCTACAAACCTGTACAAAGGCAGCGAAAATTCTCACATGTCTTTGGACACACATCTGAAAACAATTCAAAGACCACTCTTCCAGCTAGAAAAAGAAGCCACATTTGTTATGAAGTGGATTGTTATTCATATTATTCTTAGATACTTAAATGAATATTGAATACATATTTTAATTTTCTTACCAGGGACATTGTTGATGGCTATGTCAAAAAAGCAACGAGGTCTCTGGACCTTTACGCCCATGGCTTCAGAAGTTTGAATACTGTAAATAATAAAAATTAAAATGATTTTTTTACTTTTGTGTAGTGAAATTATGCTCAAGTCAAACAAGAAGATTTTATAAAGACAACAAAAACTGCACAAAAGGAATGCATTAAAAATAGATATCAAAAAAAAAAAAGAAAAAGGAAAGACTGAAAGTTCATAGTACTTTACAACATTTTTGTGTTTTGTGGACCCAAAGGAGTGATTTATTTTTACTACTTGCTGCAATAGTTTTAACTTGAAGCTTAAGTGTCATAGTTCAAATGAAGAAATACAAAAAAAGATACTGCAAGGTATAAGGAATATAGAGTTTTAAGCCCTCTGGCTCTACAGAGGGTATAACATAACCAATTTAAGCCATTTGTTCCCAGCATTCTTGCATCTTCAAGATATAATATAAATCACAGAAACACGAGTTAGCCTTGGGACCACAGCTCTCAAAGCTACCTTTCAACTGTGTAACCAGCTTAATTTGGGATCCCAGAGCCCAGTGTTAGCGGTTGAGGATGTGCAGCCCCCACACCACCTCCCTCGCTGGCTTCAGCGCAGGCTGGTGTCCCCAGGAGCCTGTCAGCTGCTGCAGCACAAGCCCAAGGCCAGCTTCTGCTAAAGTCCATTTCCATTAATAGAACTGGTCCACGAACTACACCTGCTCTGGAGTGGACATGCTGCTTGGGACAAAAAGCCAAGAGCCTGGGACAGTACCTCCTCTGACTGCTGGAGGTGAGTCTGTCAGCCCTAGGTCAGCCCTGCTGCTACTCACCTCGCCTCCCCAACCTTGCTCACCCTGTCACCCATAAAGATGCCCGTGGCCAGGCTGCCACCCTCTTAGCTACCTGCAGCAGCTCACCAGAGGCCCACAGTAGAACGCCATGGCAGAGGGTGAAGCAGAAGCAGGGTTGCGGACAAGAGGACCTGGCACCCTGATGCGGCTGCAGCAACAGCCACGCATTGCACCCCAGGCCTAGCTGGGGCTGCAAACCAACAGCAACCACACTGACAGGCAATCTTTAAGCACAAAAACATGTCCTCCTGGGAAATAAGGGCTCAATGCAAGGAATAACCTATTGAATTCATACAAAAGCACAACTGGGAACAACCTGCAAGGCTTAGCTCTGAACAGTTGACAGACATAGTAAGAATACTAGATGCAAACCAAAGGAAAATTCTGTGCGTGAGAAACATCTGTGTCCTTCACTATTCAAACAGGTCTGCTTCTCTATTAAACTGCTGCTATTCACACAAGCAACTGGCGCAGCCCGCCTCGCAAGTGACTCTGATCAGGACCATCTTTATCACCAACCATCCAGGCGGGGAGCACCAGAGTTCCCTGGCAGCATGTACAGAACTGAGGGGATAGGGAGGACTCCCTAACCATGCAAGGGATAGACTACTCCTGATTTTATAAGCTATATTCTGCAACTTGAATGAGAAGAAATAAGCAATAAAACATTTTTTCTCATTAACTTCTTTGCAATAATTATGGAAGTAGGATACTTTCAGAAATGTCAGATTTTTTTTCCATAAAGATTAGAAAGGAATGGTCAAAGAGTTAAAATAACTGTTCATGGCTACAGCTTGATACCTAAGTCTAAGCATTCAATTTCTTCAAAATGCGTTTCCAGGATTCCTGTCACTATGGGATCAAGAGTTGCTCCAATTAGGAACCAGATCATTCTACATTAAAAAATAAAGATGCAGGTTTTCCACAGTTACTGCTAAGTGAAACGACTTCAGGTTTGTATTGCTTCTCCTCCTTTCATGCCACTGATTATGTACCTTGAGAACCCTAATGTAGCCTTTGCCATATCCTCGACTGTATTAATCCCCTTATTTTTAATAAGGGCTCCCCTTTATTTCATTTGGAACTCCAGTGTGCAACATCACACACAACTGTGATACTCTCTGCCTTTTCTTATGACCAATCTCTCTGAATCGCTTCAGAAAGGAAACCAACATGATGATGGCAGAAGGACCTTTTAAGATTGGAGCACTCTTCGCAGCATACAGGATGCAACCTATCAATTTTCAGTTCTAATTATATTTTGTTGCCAGAAAACAGTACTAAAATCTGTATTTTAGACATACTGCATACATAATCTCTTCTAGATCTGAATCTCTTTTAGTACTCATGCCACAGAACAGCCTAGAAAAACTACTGTTGCCATCTGTCACTTTCAGGTTAAGAACTAGAGGTTATCAGAAATCCAAAGACTGTAATGTAACCATGTTAGTCTATATTCTCTTTCCTCCTTGTGCACAATGTTACTCCAATAGTTTTGCCAAGATTATACAGGGGAAATTCCAAGCACAAAGCAGGAGTCATTTAAATGAAACACCAGGTAGTAGCTCATCATGTATACAACTTAGCCTGACTGGACTTTGCAAACATGCAGCACCTCAGCAGATACTATCTTCATAGCTGTGCAAAGAATACATTAATTCACATAACCAGAACCTACATCAAAAGCAGCAGCCTGCTTGCTCCTGTGTGTCTCCCTTCTATTACTACAAGTAGTTTTGTAGCCCCATGAAGAAATAAGTTCTAACTGAAAATTTTCTTGTGGTCAGGTTAGCAGAACACTAGCCAGTTCCTGCCACCATTCACACACACTCCTGGCACAAGGACAAGGCAGCATGGCTGAGCGAAAAAGGAGATGGGAAGGTGGTAGTAGACAGACTTCTGTCAGAACAGAAATCAGCCTGAGGAACAGGATGTCCATAGCAGAATACAGCCATGTGGAGAGGGTGGAAAAATAAAAATAATAAAAAGATAAATAAATATTTTTGTGATAAAAGTGCAAGATCCATTGCACATTGTAAGATCCATTTAGCTGAACTAAATACATTCAAGGGTCTGTAGTACATGACTCTTCAATTGTATGTGAACTTTAGACTTAAATGAGAGATACTCAATTTCTGCTTTGTGGGCAATTAGATTGAGAAACAGACGAGGAAAGCATGAACTATATACATGATTTCATATACATGAATTATATACATGATTTTAGCCAAAATAAATACACACTATCTTAGTATGAGATACAATTTTAGTTGTAGATTTTGATAATGATTAAAGTTAATCATGAAATAAATGTCAATATACATACCGCGATTTTGACTAGATTTTGTAAAGAAAAACTTTTGCTTAATTTGTTCATCTATAAGTTCATCATCAAATTTGTTCATCATAAGTTCATCTATACTCTCTCATGATGAGTGGAACAAATGAAGCCTAGAGCATGCTCTAAATCCTTATGCCACACATTGCAATAAAGTCAGATCTATTTACCAATATGGTTTCCCCCATTGCCTCCAGTGCCCCTGCACTTTCCCTAAATCCTCCAATAATCTTCCCTAAATGCTGTCTGCATTTGGCTCCAAATGGCAATTGCATCGATTGCACTGTATGAAAACCCCGACTAAACAGCCCAAATAAACATGCCTAATTCTTGAGCAGATGTTGCAAATATCTCCCTAAATAATCCAGGAATTTCTCATCCCTGAAACCATTTGGAAGACTGAATCAAAACTTACAGGAAAGGAGTGGGGAGAGCAAAGCGCTCTTGAATGAGAGCGCCAATGGAATAAATAGAGTGGATAAGCTTTATTAAATCCCTGGCAAACCAGGCTAAAACATCAATGACATTTATCCTAACTACTTTTAAGTTAAGCAAGCATTTCCCCTTCAATATACTTAAGTATTCTTTGCTTCTTTCCTGTAAGTGCTACTTTCTCTTCTGCTGTTCATTTTGCATCTTTGATTTCAAAGACAGTTGTGGTTGGTTTTTAAAATGTCCTATAGTACGCTTCCTTCTTCTATATTTCATGTCCAGTTCTCCAAAAAGAAACCCTGTCAGTGAGTCCTGTCTTTAACTTAATCCAACTATTTTTCCACACTCATATTTCTTTTCAACTATTACCTTGTTAATCCCACATAAACAGATATTATTGAAATAAATAAATTTCATAAATTGATAAATTGATGTTCATATCACTAATTTACCAGACAAAAGTCAGCCTGAAGGCTCCCACTATGCATGTGCACACTAATAGCCAATATACAAGACATTAGAAGGTCAGCTCACTTCTTCCTTCCAAAACCCTGACAGAAAGGATGTTATTGCAAACTCAGTTATATCCTGAAATGTTCAAGCCATTCATCATTCTCAATCATCACCTAGAAGCGCCTCTGACTAAGTCTAAGTAAACACAGTGTGAACAAATTTTCTTTAGTATACCTAAAATGCTTGCCAATAAACCCAAATCTACACTAAGCTGAACTTTCTATCTTCACCGAATTCCACTTCCAGAAATGAAACAAATACACCAAAAGTATGTAGCTCTGTCACAACAGCAGTACCCATAACCATCACCAGCTGTGTCAGCTGGGATTTACATCTCTTCACATCTGTGCCAGCATCCTTATTTTACGCAGTTATTTGTAGAATAAAGTTGGCCAACTCCTCATGAGGCTGCAGACAGCCATCCCCTTTCAAGTTGAGCTGAGGGAAAAAAAAAAAAAAAAAAAAGGACTATCACAAGCTATTCACAAGCACGTTCTTGCCTGGAGTTATCACTCGTTTCTGTGGATTCGCTTAAAAGTATGCCTAGAAAATTTTTTCTTCTGTCAAAATTACCAATGCTATCAAGTATCTAATATTATAACTGCTTTACATAACCTAACTTCTTTTGACTGAAATGAATTAGGAAGGACACACAGCTACAGACCAACTGCAATATCAGCACATGTCACACAGTGGAGAAGAGCCAGGAAGATCCATGAAGCCAAGGCCGTGCTTCCACAATCATCTAAACCCAGTATCAATGAGGGCTGCCACCAGAATGAAGCACTCATACTTTCACACGTTTAAAACACATGCAGATCACCAATATGCGTGAAAACTACTCTCTCTGCCTCCCATGCATGGAAACATTTTGGGAGCAGCACATATCAGGTTAAAATCACAGTGGGAATGTAGACCAAGAGTGCTAAACACTCAGTCTAGTACAGACGACACTGGAAATGAATTCATGGTTGCTGAACAACAGAACGATACCACAGATGTGAAAAAGTCAACCAGCCTATCCTCAACCTCCATCGTTTTCCTAAAGATCAGCATCTCTTCCTCCCTGTTTTACTATCAAGAACCAGAGATAGTAGCAATGACAACCGAGAGAGGTAGCTTTCATATTACTGATTTACCTGCATAGGATTTTTCTGTCAGCAAGTTTAGAAATATGGTACTATATTTGAATGGGTTACAGGTTCGTGATGTTTGCTTCTCAATAATGCGGACTTGAAACTTTTTTTTTTCCTAAATAAAACATTTACATTCTACACAGTTGTGTGGACCTCGTGCAATAAGACTTTCTACTCATCATCACACAGGTTTCCAAGCTTGGCTGCATCCTCCAATGGTATTAAAAGAAATCCAGCTACTTTCAAATTTTTTGCAGGAAAGTGACTAACACCACCTTCCAGCAGACCTTCTTCTCCAAAATAGTGTTGAAAGTCTCCTAAAAGTCCTCTTAGTTTACTGGCACAGTATCCACTGCCCCCCGCTTGCTTTCCCAAATGAAGAGACAGCTGACAACATCAGCACCTGACAACATTATACTCCATGGAGGTAAGCAGTTTGCTACTCTAACATTCAACACTAACATGAACTCAAGTCTTCTCATAACAAAGTATACAAAGAATGCACACAGTTATATCTCAGCCAGAATAAAAATATTCAGCTGAGAAGGAAGTCTGCCCACCAGCCCATATTCCTGTTTCATATTCCTAAGACAGAGAAACCTAGAATGAGAAAGATGATAAAATACCCAAATGTGCTCTTGCCAATTGCAAGTGGAAAGCTTTGTTGACCTTTTTCAATGTCTAATTAATGGAGAAATTAAAACTTTTTGCTGTTACATGATCCTCAAAATAAACTCCAGAAGAAAAAAATCCTTCTTCTCCCTAATTACTGAAGTTTTTAATAAAGCAAGATCACCTAACACAGTAAGATATACAATTTTTAATGCCAAACCATATTTGTGAGCCACAAAAAAGACAGTTTTTATTTTTTTGTGGTCTATTCTTCTGACTATTACTTTGTATCTAGTCTTCCTTCTAGCCTCAACTTCGTCCCTTCCATATTCTTCACTCATAATCCACAGAATATTATTCCTCCAAATCTTTTTTGGAAACAGTTCAGTGTTATCTAGCTAACTACAAAACAGTTTTTCAGTTTCACAGAAGAGGGCTGGAAAAATGGGAAGCCTTAGTAAGAAGTACCATCCCAAAGGGATGCTAACAAGGGAACTGCTGATGTTACTATTCTATATATGTACCCCCTGCTTTGTATTGACTTCATATAGCAGAAATTAGACATTCTTTTCTCAAACCCTAAAAATTAAAAGGCCCTGATAAATTAAGTTACTTACTTACACACGCTTCAGATTAAGAGAAAGTAATACTTCACAAGGCATTGTGCAGTTTTCCTATTTCCCTCTTTTTTCTATTGTGGTAGCACTACAAACTTGTGTCATGATGCAGGACCCTACTGCATGGTTGAATGGAAAAGGGTAACAAATTGAGCAGGGAAAAAAAAAAAAACACACATATACACAGAGAAAAGCATCACTTATTCCTGCACAAAAAACAGGCACTTCTGCAGGTAATGTGGAACAGATACTTGAAAAAATAAATACAATTTCTCAGAAGTTCAGACACAGCTTACAAGACAGAACTAAAATAAAAGGTCTCATGTCCATCTTCAGCCATTGGAGAATAACTGGAATATAACAAACTAGTGAAAACCTAGGCAAATGCTAGCACGAGTGACCAGAGCTGTTGGCACTTCTGCTCTTCTCAAGCCCTCCTGGCTGCCCCGTTTCGGCCGGCAGCGCGGGCAAGGCGGCGCAGCCATGCTGGGCTGCCCCGGAGCCCCGCGCTTCCCCCCGCCGGCGGCCGCGCG
>VWPW01017979.1:225009-260939 GCA_013389825.1 Crypturellus undulatus
CCCGCGTCGTCAGCGCCGCTCCGCCCCCTGCGCGGGCCGCCCGAGCAGCGGAGCGCGGGAGCGCGAGCGGCTGGAGGCACCTGGCGGGGCGGGAGCGGGAGCGGCGCGCCCCGCAGGAAGCGGTCTCAGAGCAGGCGGAGACCAGGAAGCGCCGGAAACCCCGCGCCGAAAACGCGCGTGGCCGCGCGCCGGGAGCCCTTGGTTCATTGGCGAAGGGGGGAGGTAAGTTGTGATTTACGGGCGAAAGGAGAAGGTAGTTTTTTAGTTCAAGGTGACTCCTCTGTGTGAGTCCTGAAACCCAGGAGGTGGTGGCTGGAATTGCGTGTCGTAGGTCGTGCGGGGTCTGGGACGAGATATCTTGTTAAATCTTCTTTCCTTCCCCAGTACCTTATTTAAGCTAGTTTTAGTTAGCATTTTTGTTTATTTTAGGCATTCTTAAGGGAATTCTAGATTTTACCTGAGTCTGCTTGACAAGACAATAGCAAAAGACCGTTTTCCAGCTAAAAAATAGTTCTTAACTCGTTAAAAACTATTTACAAAAGATTCCTTCAAACAAATGTAGAGTATTTTTCCTCTGAAAACGGGCAATCACATTCCTTGGAGATCTCGTGTGAGACCTTTGCATAAGGCCTGAGGTTCATTATAAAGCGTAAGTGCTTTCCTCAGCGCACAACGCGAGTGAGGTGTACAGATGGCCAGAAACACATACAGCGCCCAAAGACTGATCCGGGATTGAGGAAGTAGAGCCATTGATTCTTAACTAATAATTATGACTGTATTTAACTGCCTTTATTCAATCTCATTACAGGTACGTTAGAACTGAATTCTTCATAACACAGTAACTGTACAGACGAAATTTAAAATAAGCTTCTGTTTTTCAAATGCCCAACTTTGTAACACATAGTTTACTCTGGAAAGTGAAAGAATCTTTCCGGACACTTTAAAAACAACTGGTAAACATAACAAAATGCTTTATTTGAGGCAAGTTTGCCTATTTACACAAAGATATTGCCAAGCTCGGACTCTGGGCACTGACCTGCTTCTGAGCCAGATAAATAGCTGCACCCATGAAGATGAAGTGTTTGGTCTCATTGGAAGGAACAAGGCCAGGCTTTCTGAAAAGCACGTGGGAAGTGCACTCAATGTGCTATGGCAATTACAGAAAAAGAAACCACTTCCATTGAGGACTAGCAGCTATATAAGAAATCACTCCCAGTTTCTTACCCTTCGCATTTTGGCAGAAAACAAAGTAGAGCATATGGAAAATGATGTCGTGGTGGACACCCTATACAGTATTTTGAGGTAAGCAATACTATGCTGAATTCTATGTTGTATCAAAAGTCAGTTCGACAAAATACTTCAAAAATATACTGTTTAAAACCTTTTTATTCAGTGCCATGTCTGATAAATAAGTTTTCGGCTAACTTCTCTATTGCTGATGCATTTCTAAAATTAGAAAACTTTTCACTGAAAATGTTACAGTGAAGATGTTAAATCCCATGCTACCTAGCAGTCCTCTTACAGGATTATATTTTGTATCTGAAAAGAAGTCCTAAAGACTTTGTAGTCAAAATTCAGATCATAAGCAGATTGTCCTCCCTGAGCTTCAGTTCTCTGACTGTGGCCCAGGTAGGTTGCAAGTGAACTTGCCCATTTTCCACCTATAGTTGCCTCAGTTTTCCACATACAAAATGATTAATGTTTTGCACTTGCAGTGGGGATTGGATTATTAATGCACAAATTATTATAATCTGTTTTTAGATACATCAGTCTTGAGGGATTGATAGAAATGTAGAACTGTATAATAGTAAAAGCACATTTATCTCTCTTATGGTTTCTTTATAGCTTTAGAAGCATTTTTTTTTTTATTGTTTTATCTTTGTTCTGAAGGCTGAATGTTGAAGACCATGATTCTCTAGCAGAAGTGCTTATTACAGAAGCATGGAAAAGATTAGAACGGCAAGTACTGTGCTGCTATCCTTTTTGAAAGCTGTAAATTGCAAGTGTAGTTGTTTTACCTAAGAGGTTTCAAAGAGTATTCGGGTTTTTAAACATTTTGTATGTATTTTAAATAACAATTGTATTTTTGAAGGGTTTTATGAGTGTTTTTTTAAGATGAATGGTTTGAGTATTGATGGTATTTGGGGCACAGATGTTCAAGATGAAGTTTGAATGGTGCTACAATGGAGAACTGACACTTTAAGGTTTTAAAATACATTATCTGTATAGATGTATGTGTTTGAAGTAAGTTGGAAGTCCTACTAATTACAGTTTTATTTTAGTACACAGTTTGTGGTGTCGTACTCTTAAGTGGCAATAGGACTCCTTGCTCATCTTAATTTTAATAAAAATAATATATTAAATAATAATAATAAAAATAATATATTAAAAACTCAGTAGTACACGATTTCCCATCGTGTACTACTTTTTTTTGATATTGTAATTTTAGTTCTCTGGTTGACATCAGGATCTTGTGTCAGTTTTGTCACTAGCATCACTGAATTGCCTGTCCTAGCTTAACAACTGAGACAACTTGACAAGTAAATAAATTCAGTCTAGTCTGAACACAAAATTATATTCAGAGAATCAGTTGCTCACATTTATTTTAGCTATTTCACAATTTATGGCTTGATAATAGAAAAGCTGTAGGTATTTAAGTAATGGCCTTGTACGTTACAACGTGCTTTGGCAAAGTTGCCATGTATTGCCATGTATTGATATTTTGTTTCCATGTTTTGTAATTTGAATATAATGTTATCTGTTATGTAATTGTTGTGTTATATTTTCGTTTTTAGGTATTCACTAAAATTAAGAAATAAACACACTATCTTTCTCTATTTGATGTCTTAACAGACTAAGTCTGCCTGCTCTGTCTAAATTTGCACTGTGTTTATACAAGCAGCACATGTATTTTAGTCCCCTACTTGGCAAAATAGCTCATATTGTGGACACTAAACTGGATTCTATACATGATATAAGGTAAGTAGAGAAGCAACATGTCATAATTACTGGGCTCTGCTCACTAAACACTTTACGTTTTCTCAACTGAAGGTTGCTTTACTTCAGTTAAGGGTTTGTGGGAGAGGGATGATTTGTGTAAGGACATTGGTTTTCATGGATGAATTCATTCAGGAGAATGCATTTTCCCAATTATTTTGGGATGAAATACTGTATAACTGTTTTAAGAACTATTTTAAAAATAATGATCTGCTTGGAATGGGGAAAAAGCATCAGGTGCTATTTTGTCCTGTTTCTTGCTTGTATTGTCCCTGGGCCATTATAGCAAGGGCTGCTGAAGGCTGCTATCTTTTATTGCTTTAAACAGCACCATTAGTCCCAGTTGAGGGTTGAAGGAGGAGGAACCTGCTTATGAAATAGTCATTAAATGGTCATTTCCTTGCAGAATTGATCATCAGTTTTTCTCCATTAATCTCTTATGAAGGCAGATTTTCTTCAAGAATGCTTGTGTTTCTTCTCCCAATTCTCTTTCTTGAGAATTGTGAAATTGAATTTTCTTTAGTTTTATTTTTCACTGAACATGAAAGATCTTTTAACAGATTTGAATGAGATACTTGCCTCAGGCAAACACTTTCATCACATAAAACTTTGTAAGTAGTAGTAGAAAAACCCCATTGCTTTAGAAATTCACTGAAAGTGGAATTTTGACTTCAGTAGGACAAGCAATTTTGGCTCAGCTGTATTTTCTACATTGGAACTAAAATTTCTCTTGAGACAGAAGTTAGTAACACCTTGACTAATATGCCTGCTTTGACTAATTTATTTAAGAAATCTAAAACTTAATACTGAGTGTTCAGTGTGTGAGAATTTTTTTTTTTTTTTTTTTTTTTAGGATCCTGTCAGTTTTGATGATCAGCATATCTAATGTTATCTCACAGAGTTTTCGAGATCGACTGATACAGAAGGCCGAACAGCTCTTGGGGGCGGGGGATGAAGTCCACTTCAACTATGCCAGGAGAATAGCATTGTTTCTTCAAAGTGTTAAACTGACATATCGTCCATTGCTAGAAAAATGCAACAAGATTTTCCTTAAAAGGGCCTGCCATCTTGATATACACAATATTAGTCTTATTTTTGGACTATATGAGCAGCTTGGTTTTGACAATGCTGAATTCCGCTTGGTTGCTAAACAGTTGCTGTCCAAATCTATAGATGATTACAATGATCCTGAAACTTTTACAAAATTATTTTTTGTTCTTGGGCCTATGGCAGGACCCAAGGTAAGAGAAAGGTAAATGTAGTCATGCTTTTATTTATTTATGGTTCAACCCATTCATGCAGTGAACCCTTCAACATTTGGCTAGAGCATGATACTCAGTGGCAGCTCTGGCTCTGCATATTTTTCCTTGCACCACCCAGAAAATCCTCTTCAGGCCCAGTGTTACTTATTGGCTTTTCTGGTCTATTGTAGGATGCGGCCCACAGTTTTAGTTGCAATTTACTGTAGTAGTTATAAAGAAAAATAGAAAATATGACTAACCATAAGTATTGCATTAGCTTCACTTTAGTGCTCTTCATTTATGGAAGTTATGATTTTGCCTTAAATGGCCTAGTTACAAAAGTCTGGGGTTTGAGTCTTTTTTTTTTTTTTGGTAAATGTGAGGCAGAAGTCACCAGCCTTGTTTTTTTTTCCCAGAATCAGTTCAGTTTGTGTTTGATTGTTATGTATAACCTGTTAATTGGTGGATTGTTTGGTGCCTTAGAATACCTTCTTTTTTTTTTTTGTTTATTTGCAGAAGTGTTTGGGTCACTCATTTCTATCATCAGAGCAACACAAATTGATCTTAGGCATTTTCATCTTACCCGTGCAACAAAAAAGTTGCTCAGAAAAAGGGCATGCAGGACAGACGTCTCTATTTTGGGGGAAATCTCGTTAAATATTTTTGTTGGTACTTTTCTGTCTTTTCTAGACACAGAAAATTGCTACAATGTTTGCTGCAGATTTTCAACAGCTTTTCTTTGTAAAATGTGTCTTTTATTTTCCTCTTTAGGTTGCTGGCTACTGCAGTAAACATGGCAGAAGAACTTAGCAGTTATCAAGTATTAGTAATACTAAAGACAATGCAGAAGATGAAGTGTAAAAATTCTCATCTACTCCAAAAGTAATTTTTGATACTAGTAGAAAATTGCTTTCTATAGGTAAACTACTTCCATTTAGTATGGAAAACCATAATATGCAATAAGCTGGCTGTGAGGGGTAGGTAGTTCTGTCTGTCTGTGTATACTCTGTATATAACTATTTATAGACTTTAGAATATCCCATCTGACCAAAAGTATTTGTAGCAATTCAGAAATTGTCACAGAAGGCAATTCTGTCTCGCCAGGATAGTATAACTTTCTTAACTTATTTATTGATATGTGGTCCTATTTGAGTGAACATAGCCTTAGTTTTCCTGATTTTTGTTACTGTCAACTAAAGAGACAAATGAGAAGGTAGTATCCCTATCCTGTCTAGCAAATCCTGTTACTATCGCAAATTATTTCTTCAGGTTATCACACCCTATTTTAAAATAATAGGTATTGCTTCTTTAAGTAAGAATTTGTGCCAAATTTCCTGCAGTTTTTAATTGAGTATGGTTTATAGAGAGGTAATAGCTTTGATACACTGAAGGGAGAAGCAGTCAAGGTTTTGGATCTGAAAGACTGCCATCAGATTTGACACAGATGCAGCAGAGTTTGACACAGTTTGTGGGCAACAACTCTGTGTTGTAGCTGCATGAACCAAACAGATCTTTGGGAAAAAAAAAAAGCAGGAGTGTGATGTTCTTGGGAAGACAGATAAATTCATGCTTTTTCTTCTTGAACCTCACCAGCTGAAGAAAGTCAAAGAGAAAAATACTACCTCTTCCTATACATCTAGCTCTTACAGCTTTAGTCCAACTTAACTGTAGCAACAGAATGCCATCAAAATGGCTAGTATGGAGTGGGGTCCAGGTGTACGCAGCCCCCCACTTGGATACCATGCACTGTGGGATAACCCTTCTTCCTGTGAGGGATTGCACTTAGTAGTGTTTTCCACATTAGTGTAGTAATACTGTCTTTTTCTGTTTGTATTCAGAATGGCCTCTATTGTGCACAAACATTTGGATAACTATCATACAATACAGTTGGTAAAGCTAACACAGTACTTGGTATTGCTGCGTTGCCACGATTTGGAGCTGTTCGAAAAACTAAAAAATTTGCTGTTTGGGTAAGTGTGTCTATTTGGTAAAGTAATTGCCTGTTTAAATATTAAATGGTGGTTTGCTTGATATTTTAAATAATAAGATGTTAAATTGTATTGTTTTGTTTTTGTAAAATATAAATAAGTAACAAATTCTTAAACCAGTTTGATTCTATTAAATACAAACCAGAGCATAGGAAAAGGTTATGGTCTTGTCTGTAACCTGGAAGTATGAGCTAATAAATATGATAATGACTTTCAACAGGTAATTTTGATTATTATTTTATAGGGAGGATACATGTTAATGACCTTGATTTTTGAAAGAACACATAATAAATATGCAATAAGTATGCCGTAGTCAGAACAATTGCAAGTACAAAGCAGAAAAATTCTACTTTTAACTGAAAAACTTTCTAGATAGGTCTCAGGGTTGAACAGTTGCCACTCAGAAAAGAAGCCACCTCAGGAGTCATAGAATGGAGATCTGCCGCGACTCCTCCTGCTGCTGCACCCCTTGTAGGAGTGTAGTCCTCTGCTGAACATCTTGTTTTGTTCATGTGCCTTTGTGTTCCTCAGGCAGCATCCAGGTCTCTTGCAGAGAAAAAGTTCATTTACCAGTCACTGAAATTACCTGGGTCTTAGAAACCAACGATTCAGAATCTGCCCTTGTTAGACTTGTGTGTTTCATCAGTAGCACTTGAAGCATCACCAGCTGGCTTAAGATGCTGCATATGCTCTGTCTAATTTTAAGTTAACTAGATAGAAAAATAATAATTTCAGAATTCAAAAAAGGTGGTAGTAGAAGTTCACACAGATGTCAACTATGTCATTCACTTCCTATATCTTTTTTGGGTTAATGTGCACCTCTGACTTCTCAAATGCAATTTTTGTGTGCATCATTTATTTATTTTATTTTATTTTTTTAAAGTTAGTTCTTTTGCCAAAACTGATATTCCATTTTTATTTCTATCTCTCTTCCAGTTTTTTAAAATCTAGTGTCATACCTGCTGATATTGCTGCAATAATTCATGTTGTGGCCATGCTTCCTTCCACTCAGGTGGAGGAAGTCCTTTTAACGAGAGCAGCTGCGGTCCTGCCCCAGTGCAGGCTCCCCCATTTGAACTCCATCGCCGCAGCCCTTGTCCGATGGAATCATTACGGGCAACCGCTGGGGCAGAGCGCTTCAGAGCTGTGTGCTGGCCTTCTGCAGGAACTCAACCACTGGGGCGCTCGGCGGCTTCGGAGTGCCAACAGCTTGGATCTGCTGCTGGAGGAACTCGCATATGTGAACAGAGGATGGTTTGAAGAAGTCCTCTATGAAGAAACTATGACTGCCTGTCAGCGCTTGCTCGACCAAGTAACGTGGGCAAATGTGCTGCAGTTTTCTCTTTTTCTTATAAAAGCAAACCACCGCTGTGTCCCATTACTTGACAGAATAGCTTCTGTGACTCTTCAAAATATAGACAAGGTATTGCAGTTTTTCCTTATGCTACTGTTTAAGTTATTCAAAAAATAACAGGTTAGTAGTGAATGAAATAGGATTCAAACTTCAGATACATTGACTTTAATGTTGTTAACTGGAGGGTTTTATTTTCTTGAACTCACAATTTTAAGTGGCAGTGAGGATTTTGCTGCAAAGTAGAGTGTTTTTAAGAATTTTTTTCAGTGCAGCTGATTTGGAGTTCATCTGTTTATATATGTTCAAACTGTTTTTCTTCTATATATATTATTTTGCACTTCTCTTTAATATTACTTTCTTAGTATTCAGTCAGTCAGCATTAGAAAATCAAACAAATGGACATTCAGTTTTATATTTGGTCATTTAAATATATATATATATTTAACAACAAAATTTCATTACATGGTGTATATTTTCACAGCCATTTTTGTGGGGATCTCCCCAATAGTTTGTGTCCAGGGTAGAAATTACTGTATTTTCTTTAGATTTTTTTTTCCTCTCTTTTAATCTGTTATTTATATAGCAGACCTTCTATATTATCCTGTAACGATTTAGTTTCCTTGAAAATCTTTAATGGGCAACCTTGTCGAGAGTTTGTTAAAATCTAAGCATAAAGTAGCATTTTAATCTTCTACATCAGATTTTAATTTTTAACAATGTCTGCGGTTTAATGATTTGTGCAGGGGTGTTTTTTAATATATGTTTTTGTCCAGGGGAAGCTGAGAAATGAAAGGGGGGGAAAAAAAAGTTTAAAAATACTCATCTAGTGTGAAGTCTCTCAGTTTTGAATAGTTTATAAACTCTTTCTATTTTAATGCAATATTAAAATATTGTGTAATAATTTAGAACATTTCTTATTCCAGATCCATCCATTTAAAATATATTTTATCCTCTACCTTTTCTCTATTCTGAACTATGACCCTCCTGCCAATGAAGAGTTCTTTGAGAATTGCATCCAACATCTTATTTCTAATTTGAGTAAGTGCATTAGCTAATGATATGATGATATCAAATAAGTGAGTTTCATTGAAAGATATTGATAGTGACAAAATGGGAGTAGAATGGCATTTTTTTTAAGAAAAGGAAAAAAGTGGATTTGTATGTTACATTGCTGCTTTGAAGATTCAGTATATGTTTCTGTTGAGGTTTTCAAACTTCAATTTTAGGAGACGGAATACTGTTGATAAGGGACTAGCAAGGTATCCTGAGGTCTAATATAAAGAGAGGGAAAATTCTGCTTAATTGCCTATGCTGCCATTGGAAATAATTGTTGCAGTGTTCCCCAGGGAATCATCATTTGGAAAGAGCACACATTTTATGATTGATCATAAAAAAAATGTAGAGGTAAAATGAACAGAAACTCAAAATTGTTTTGACTGATGATACAGCCTTGGAAAACTGTGTGAAAATTTAATGGCTCCTAAAATATTGTAGAGTTGTCCTTTTGTAGGGTTAACTCATTCCCTCTTGAAAGAATTGGGAAATGTTGCCTTACTCCTTGCTGCAGCCGTGCATAGGTATGTCTAGTAGAGAATTCCTCCATCTTCCTTCTAGTTTTACCTTATAAACCAAAGTTCTTTATGTCCATTTAGTGCATAAAGAGAGAAACTTGGGTGAGTTATGGGGAGGGAGGAAAACATGGCAAGTCCCTTCACGTTGACATGATTTGTTAATAGGTAATTGCATTTGTTTTTTACAGATTGTTTCGAAAGTCACCACTTGGTGCTGCTTGGCCACGTTTTGGCAGTGTCAGGCTACTTCCCTCCAGTTCTGATAAAGATGATTTTTAATGTCTCTTTCCTAAGCAAATTGGATGCGGAGCTTGAAGGTCAGTATCTAGCTCTCTGATGATTTCAATTATGTAGTATTTAGCATAAAAATGGAGATGGGACCTGTATGTGATTTCAAAGTGGAATAGTAGAATTATGCTATTGTAGTAATTGTCTCCTGGAAAGATTCCTCTGTAGAAATCCAGTCATTTTTTGAGTGCTCAGAGGGAAAAACTTACGCTTTGTTTTAAAAATACTGACATATTCTACAGAGGATGTTTCCAGATGAGAGAAGTCTATTCAAAGTTCATTCTATCTTCAATTTACTGCAGTCAGTATTCAAAAACTCTTAAATTATTATTGGAAGTTACTTGACTGAAGTGATACAGCCAGAAAATGTCACAGTGGAAAGCTCAGGAAATAATGGCCAATTCTTGTCTGAAACAAATGAGTCCCACCAGTCTCCTTGCTCTTTAAATAGACGGGTGTTTGCTTCAGATTTTGCTTCTCTTCCTCTCAATTTGTGTGTCATTTGCAATCAATGTACTGTTGCCAGATAAATGATAGAAGTCGGTTTAAATTGTTTTTTTTGCCTATCTTTCTGGTCTTAACATTATGTAAAACTGGCTTTTTTTTTTTTATCTTTTCCCTTGTTTTTTTGAGATTCTTTTAAAGATTCTTCACATGAAGTTAATAAAGACCATGGTAGAGAGGTGGTTATATGTTTAGTAAAGAATTCAGAGGTAGCATTTTTGCCCAGTTTAATGGTTTTCCACATTTCAGCTCACATCTTCTTTTGTTTAACTCAGTCCTGCCTGCTACCGCAAAGCAGAAGGTCCGCGTGTGCCTCATGAAGCTGAACAGAGCAGTCTGCCTGGAATGCCCTGAGTTTCACATCCCGTGGTTTCACGAGCGCTATTGCCGGCATGTCTTGTTTAAAGGTAAGTAATTTAGGCGAGGAAGAGCTCTCTCCATTACCAGCAGTCTGCTAGGCACTTTATTTGCGCTAAAAATGAAATACTAACACTAGCACGCGCAGCATTTCGTACATACCCTCCTATCCATGGAGGATGTGTTCCTGGAAAATGCCCCTGCATTTCTACAGAAAAAATACAATTTAAATACATGGGGACAGCGTGTATGGCACGGTGAATGGAGAGGCCAGAACAGGGTCATCAGGATTGTCAGTTGGATAAGGTACTGTGTTTTCAGAATAGATCCCTGATGCCTGCTTCATCTAAAAGACTGAACATTTCACTTTAAATCTTTCAGCGTGAGCACTCTTGCTGCATCCGTTTCAACTTATCTACCTCAGAAGAATCAAGACTGAGAGACAGAGAAATAGGCTAATGGCCAAGTGTTCAGTGTCATAAGTGAAGTAGCTGAAGAGATTTTTCAGGCAGTGATCTGTTCAGAAAATCCAGTGGCTGCAAGCCCAGAAGCTCCTCCTGTTTATTTTTCTGGAACTACTCTGATATCCATCAAACTCAGCTACTTCATCTCTGAGACTGAAGATGGTTTGCAGAGCAATGTATGAAACAGTCTGTAATAGATAAGCAGCAGATAGTGCGATATAAACGTAATAAATGCTCAATTGCTAAATAGACATTTAACAATCTAAGCACGATTAAAAGCAAACAAAATGCAACAGGTGAAACCTGAAAATAGTGTTGCCTGTGGCATGTGAATAGGAAAATGTCTTGGGATGGAAACTGTGATTTATATGAGTGAGCTGGGCAAAATTTGTTCTCCTCCTTTCTTCTGTCTTTTCCTGTCACCATTAATAACTGGCAATTTGTGCTTAGTGGGCATCTGCCACTTTCCATCTAAAAGTTGTTTACATGATCTCTCTACATTTGTGGTCAAATAACACCAGGTATGCATGGAAAAGCTTTAATCTAGCAGGCTGTCTGTCAAAAATGTCACTAATTACTACTTCAGCTATAGAAGTGTTGATGCATGAACTCCCTATTTTCTCTTTGTAGGCAGTGGAAGAATAAATTCACTGCGACAGCATGTTCGCGGGATCCTGGCAGAGATCTTAGGAGGAAGCCATTACACAAAAATATCTGTTCTCACACCATACTGCTATGAAATAGGTGAGCAGGTAACCCTGTAAAGATCAATAGAGACTTGTCCTACCATTACCACGAAGGTTAGAATGCCCCTGAGGTTATGGATACTAAGGTCACAAGGTATCACAATAAGAAATTTTGACAATTTGTATAAAATACAGTCTAAACAATAATAATAATAATAAGTTGGGTATCTCTAATTATGATTATCTTTTTTTTTTTTTTTTTAACTAAAACACTATACAGATCATGTTCATTTTCTTTTTTTAACAGCATACTGTTTTTTTTTTTCGCAGATTTTGAATGCATTCTGGATAAAAATAAAAAGCCTCTTTCCTGTATGGCTCAGAATATACTTTTGAATGATATGGAGGGAATACATTCGAAATATGACATCAAGGATGCTGCTCTCCCACTAGGTGCGCAGAGGTTAGTACATTAGCTACATTTTAGAGTTCAGACCACGTTGTTGATACTTATATCCTAAGTCATTGTTGCAACATGTATTTATTTTTCTGTTTCTTTTTTCCAAACTGAAGAGTTTAGCCTCCCCAATGCAGATAGGCCTTCTTGACATCTCATTTCATGAGATGGAAATATCATTTTCCTCCCACCTTTTCAAATATGTCTGGAAAATGCTAGTTAAGCTGATTTTGCTGTTTGAACCAAATGCAGATAAAAGAAGGAAGTGCTTTTTTGGACGATGTGAAGCCCAAGCATCTGTAGATAATTGCAAGAGGAAAGTAGCTTGTCTAGGTTCAGTGAGTTTGTTTAATTTTTCTTTTCCTGGGAGTTGTGATGTGTATCTGTTAATAACTTTACTGCAACAATCAATACTGAGATAGAGATTCAATTTTTTGATATTTAGGGAAAACCTAAATTAAAATGCATTTTTATATTTTGCAGAATTGCCTTGGAATTTCTTGATCCAGAAGCCTTTAGCAAGGATTCACATCACTTGAAAGGAGAATCTGCAGTAAAAAAACGACACCTGGAAATGTTGGGGTACCGAGTAATTCAGGTGAGGAGTCACCAAGGTGTGGTGAAAATTGATGCACTTTCCTTGACACGGATTCTTATAGATAATTTTCTTATAGTAGTTAAAAGTTTCTGCTGCATAAGAGAAAATTTTGATTGATTGATTGGTGGAGCAGATTTTTAAGCTGTTCTCAAGGTGATGCAAGTGCTATAGAGAGCTCATACCTTCACTGAAAGCATCTACAACAAACTGAAGTCAAAATATCTTAAATTGCCTATTGCAGCATATTCAGTCTCCACATAGCTTGAATAAAGGTGAAAGAGTGAAGGAGGTATTTCAGTTCACATCACTAAAAGGTTTTGATACTAGAAAAAAATGGTACATATACATTTACACTGAACCATTTATGGTAGATGCGAGGTGGATATGGATGCTAAAGCAGTAGTACTGTGATAGGGAAGACAGCAGCCAGAAGCCTCCAGTGTAGATACAGCTGAGCAATGGAGGCTGTTGAATGCACATTCTCCTATATATGTAGTTAGTGCATCTCCTACTTTAGTTTTAACAGAATTCTTTGGTAAGCCTAAGGTTTGTTGGTTGGTTGGTTGTTTTTTTCCATAACATCCTTTCTTATATTCTCTGACACTAAATGTTATGCTTCTGATAGACTATTTCCACTTTGATACTCCAGTTAACAAGGAAAGCTCTACTGCTCTAGAATTTTTCTCTGGATTTGGGTTTCAAAGTACCTCCGGGGGGAGAGGGTTGGAGTTTGTCACAGCTTGTTTTTCATGGGTATCTGCTTTGCTTCTGTGCAACTATTACAGCTTTTTGGGGAGAAGAAAAAAAAAAAGATGGAGAAATGAATCTTTCAAGTATAACAGTAAGTCTAGATTTTAGAAGGAACACAGATGATAAAATATTTTACAAGTGAACAATAGTAGATAGGTATCAGAGAGCCTTTCTCAGCTGTAAGGTGGTTTGTGCCTTATACCAGACAATAGTAACATTAAGATTATATGACTTTGTCTGCAGATTCCTCACTTCGAATGGAATTCTATGGTTCTGTCAACAAAAGAAGCACAGCTAGAATATCTGAAAAAACACCTCTATGAAACACAGTGATGCTGAAAACATGTAATCAGTTTATCTTCTTGAACCCTAAAACACGTAATTTTCAAAATCTCTTTAGGAGTCAGCTGGACCAAGGTTTGCACAAGGCATCAGGTATCGAGAGATGTATTCGTAAATTTGTTAGGAACTGTAAAAGGCAAGACATAGTGGGTCATAAAAATGCAGTAAGGATGCTTAAAATCTCTGACAGCTTTAGTTTAAGTACATGGGTCTCTGACTATGCTACCATAAAATGATGTTATTATCTGCTGGATTGGGATAAAAGCATGGACACTTCATCAGATATACATGTATCCAAGCAAAATTTTGGAAATACTATAATGTGGGGAAGAAAGCAGCAGATACACTGGAAATGTGTCCTTGAGCATGTGACAAAATGCACAATAGCAACAAAACATAGTATCTCTGTGTCTTCACACTGTGAAACCAAGAAATTTGAAACGTAGGTTTACCAAGAATATGACGGTTTCTGCAACCGTTTTGTTGCCATTTTCCACAAGAGAGAGTGGGAGTGCTTGTGGTGTTTGGTGGTGAGGAGCCCCCGGCTGCTTGCCTTGCCGGGGCATGTGGTGCGCGCAAAAGCAGTAACAGCTTCATGGAATAGCTCTGCATACCCAGAAGGTGAATTAGCCCCAGAGGTTTGGCAGCCACCCTGACTCTTAAAACACCCTGTGCTCCAGTTAAATGTGACTTGAAAAGCACAGCTAGGGAAGGGTTTATATAAGTGAAGGATTTATGCAAGACAAGGAAGAAACAATCCTCAGGTAAGACAATGTGCTTAGTTAAGGACTGATAACTTGGTGAAACTTACCAGCACAACAGTATGCGTTGGAATACCCTGTGGCTAATAGAAATAAAAGAAATGATGTGCCTTTCCTATGACTAGAACAGTGTACTAAAGACCAAAATTAGTCTGAAAATTGAAAGCAGGAATCAAGATAAAACTTCTGAGAGGGCTAAATACTACCTTGGTTACTTGTGGTTTTATTTCTCCTGTCTCAAAACCATCTCCCAGTGACTGGGCTGTTTGTGATGATGCTGAGCTAGGGCTTGTATTGGGGTGCTTAGGAGACAGGGATGTGAAAGCAAGAATTGGAATAGCCAGGAGAACATTCATTGTAGAGTCTGCTGCCGTGCTGCGGCCCTTTTTCAGAAGCTGTCCGGTTGTTTCTACAGTTCCTGGTACCTCATGATGACTGTCAGCTGTGCCCATTTCTTTCACACACACAATGTCCACATGTTCTTTTGCCATTTGTATATAAGCAGTAGCCATTCCATAAAATGCCACATGCCTTGAAGCTTCGTAGAGGAAAGTGACTGCATTTCTTAATTGACCACTATGCGAGTGCTCGTCACTTGCTTTGATTGTTTTTCACAGCCCCTAATGTTAAATCTGAATCAATTGACTGCTGAAGCCAGAAGGAAAAAGAAATAAAATGAAAGACATGACTAACAGAAGCTACAAGGCATTTCATTTTAAAGTAGTTTTCACATTTGTTGGATTCCTGAGAAGAAGTTACAGCAGATGGTTATCTTCTTATGGTGATGGTGCTTCTGGTCAAATTAACATGTGCTCCAAGAGGGTTGTTTGTGTAGAAGAAAAAGAGTGGAAGAGTGCTTTGAGGAGGTGGCTTTGAAGGCACAGCACATGGAAGGCTCTTTATATCCCAGAGGAATGGAGAAGACAATCATGTACATAGATGAGGGTCGCAGAACTTGGTCTGGAAGTCAGACTTGTCTCTGCACGATCCTGCTTCTGTAGAGATGGGCTTGAAGTAGCAACTGTGGAGCACAAGGAAGGAAGCAGTCGTTGTAGCTGAAGTAAGCAGTGGTGGATGGCTGTATGATTGAGCTGCTTTTTGAGGTGTCACTCTATGCCAAGCCAGATATGTGTAAGTTATGTATGGGTAAAGTTATGGGTATTTACAATTGGAAGGATTAAAATTTGCTATGAGTGGATTCAGAACGTATATCTATCTTGAAAAAGCAAAATTTAAAATAAGTGTTTCAATAAAATGTGCTGCTTTTGTTACTTTGCAGTCATTTTCTTGCTAAATGAAATGAGCATATGCTAGTGCAGATGGTTAGCAAGCTGTGTGAAGAGTTTACCTGGAGACAGGGAAAGGATGCTAAGAGCAGATGAGGAGGTGGTGGTGTCTATATTAAGGGAGAAAAGAGTAAAGAAGGCTCACAGAGTAAGTACCCCCATCCTCTAAGAACTGAACTGTGCTGGCTGTGCCTTGGGCTTGACCTTCCTTCTCTCTGCGAAGGCAAAGCACATGGTCATTCAAGAGCCAGAATTGCTGTTCTGCCAGCACTGGTTTCTTTTCCAGAGTTCCTTATGTGTCCACTGTAATTATATTGCACTAGACTTAACAATAACCACTTTATTCACAGGAGGAATCCCGTAAAGAGGTATTCTATAAAGATGGCGGGTGTGCTGTACTTCAAAAAAACTGAATGCATTTTTGAGTTTTGGGCAAAGCTTCTACTAAGAAATCTGTATTTTTTGCACTGTGATAGTGACAACAAATTGCAGATCATTAAAAATGACACCATTGAATGATATATTTATAGTTTTTAAAACAGTGTTTAATTGTTACTGGTTAAAAGCTTTAACATGAAAAAAAATTATTGGTTCTTTATTAGGTGGAAGAATCCTCTCTGCTCTGGGTAGTTGTTAATGATCATTTATTCTCAGGCTTTTCACTAATGCTTTGTTAATGCTTTCATATCTCTGAGAAAGATTTTTGTTAAATATTTGCTTTAGAAATAAGTACAAAAGCATAAAAAAAGGAAAATCCTTGTTACTAGAAGCCAAGACACAGCAAGTGAATCTCCAGAACTATTAACCTTTTAACTTTTCGTCTTGCTCATAGCTGAGTCATGAATCGAGCTATAGTGGAGATTTATGTTTCTTAGGCTACATAATATACCTTTGCTTTCAATATGCACTTCAAAATCAGATTAGTTATTTTTAGAAGGGCCTAATGAAAATATTTTTAAGATCTGCCTAAAGAATACAGGATCTACATACATTGCTGAAGGGGGAAATCAGATTATACAAACATCAGTTAAAACAAAGTTAAACTAAATACAATAATAGGTAGTTAACAATTGATTAATTCTTTAGCATCTTAAAGTGGAGAGTAACTTCCAATATCCTGGATTGTCTAGGTGTAAGGAATTCTAATTTCATCATTAATTCCCACAAATTTTCAAGTTCACAAGTTCTCAGTGAACTTTTTGTTTATTCTAAAAAATGTTTGTCAGAATTCTTCAGGTTTTTAAACTTCAGCAATAATTCAATTCCTGTTGATTAGTTAGTAATTATATTAAGACTTGGATAGAGTGACTAACTAGCACACTGCTACAAAACTCTGTACAATTTGGGGATGTTTTTATGCAACAAAAACAGAAGAGTCTGTCAAAACTCCCTCACCATATCATATTTTTTCAGCATTTTATTTACAGTTTCGATAGCTTGAATAGGTTTAAGCGTGTCGCTAGGCAGGAGGCTCCGGTGGCATATCGGATCTCTTTCAATATGCCGCTCCATTCCTTCTTCTCGTCGTCATACCTGCATTTAACAAGATGAGGTCAAAACAGAGCTTCTTGAAATTTGACACTTCCCTCCCATACATGAAATGGAGAATAATTCATGTGTTGCAAAAGGCTGTAGCAACCACAGACTGCATCATGCCACAGGAGAATGTTCCTGTCTTCTGGAGCAGGAGAGAGATGTTCTTGCCATGGTGATTCAGCACTGCTATCATCACTTAGATATGGATTTTACTCTCAAGTGTCCAAAAACCTAAAGGTAAGTAAGAGTCTTCCATTAAGAAAGTATAATCAAAGCTAAACTTACTTCCATATGTCAGTGACTTCACTGGGTGCAAATTCTTTAGTTTCAAGCTGAATCATTGCAAAACCTCCAATAGCATATAAAGATCCACTTAAAGTGACTAAACTGATAGAACTTCTCTCTTGAGGAAATTCAGGCATAAGCTCCCACCTAAAAACAAAAATATCAAAAACATGAAAAATATTTCAAACTGAATGCACTAAAATACAGCTGTAGTTGACATAAGTGCAGGTGCTAAGGACCATTTGAGTGAAATTGTTTAGTGGTAGGAAAAAGGATTCCTGAGATCTATCAGCAGTAACTTCTGTTTCTCTATCTTCCCAGGGACTTGGTGTGTAAATACAAGTTTTCATGTGACAGATTTATACTATGATGACATTCCCTACTGGAGACCACTTTTTACAGATCTCCTGGTCCAAAGTCAGTAACGTGCTTCAGAAATGTTGCTCCTTTCCCAAATTTCATTTCTATTGTTGAATTGTGTTAAGTAGGTCTCATTTAACCTTTTTTTTTCTGAGTAGGTATGAAGTTGATAGATATAGTGCTGCTCTTCAGTGAATACAACACAAGCAATGTGTTTGTTGGTGATAGAAGAGGTTATTAGCAAACAAAGTAGAGGTATATTCAAAACTACTTTAGAAACTGAGCTATTAGAATAAAGCTTTACAGACATTATTTTGAGTGAGAGTACAAATGAGCTGTGAGGATGGATGAGAAGCAAAAAAGGAAAACTGAAGTAGCAAATGAGACAAAGATATTGATGGGAGAAAATCATAATAATTTGCGAGATGCTGACTGCAAAGTGCTCTGGCCATAATGACCTAGTAAGTGAGCTGGTTTCAACTTTTGATTTTCTTCATGACTCATTTCTTCATTTATAGTCCCCAAAGAACGTTCAGCTAGTTCTCTCCAGGTACTTAATTTCTTATGCTGTGTTTTTGTTTTTAGTGCCAGTACTGTTTAAACTCAATAAAGTTCTCCTACTTCTCCCACATTATGCCAGCACGCTTGTTTATGTGGCTTCCTGGCCAAGTAAATTGAAAAACTAATTAGATTGAAAACAAACAAATGAGAGAAAAGAGAGAGAAAAAAGGGTCTACTCTTTGATGTAAACGAGCTCTCATAGGGAGCTATGCTAGGATAAAAAAGGAGTGTGGCAGCAGGAAGAATTGGTGGAGATAAGGAAAAAGGGCTTTTTGAACTGCTGTTGTTCCTAAGAGGTATATGTAGACTAACTGTCATAGGGGAAACATAGGCACCTTAACACCTTAGTGACTTTTTTCTCAGAGATACCGAAAGTCTGGATGATAAAATACTTGCTTAAAAATAACTCGAACGTTTCACTCACTTATTAGTGGTCAGATCAAAAGCTTCAACAGCTGCAGTAAGGCCTTCTTCCGTGACGCCACCTGCAATCACAATCTTGCCCTTATGGATAGCTATCCCAAACATTGAGCGAGCCACTTTCATGGGAGCCAGATCTCTCCAGTCTCCTTTCTTTGAATTGTACACAAACACTCTATTAGTACATTTCCTGAGGAGAAAAAGGAAAACTTGTGATCATTTCTGGTAAAACTTTTGGCAATTCCCTGAAATACTCTCTCTCAGGAGGGAGAAGGACAAGACTTTGGCAGGTCTAATATACCAGTCATATCCATACAACTAAATCAAATGACAAAGGGCACTAATTTGCACTGTATCTTGCAGGAGAAAAACAATGTCCTTTTTCTGGATTGTTTCATTTAGATGGGTCTGGGGAAGAAAGGTATTGGAGAAATGTAGTGGGGAGGAATGTTCTTCCAGAAGTAAAAAAAAAAAAAAAAAAGTGTTAAATAGTAACTCTTCCAGGCACCAAGACACAAGAATTTTTATCTTTATCCCAGCTAAGTGTGCAAGATTTATTAGCTCCTCTTATACCTTATATACATATAAATGTGTGTATGTATATATATATATATATATATATACATATATATACACACACACACACACAGAGTATATATCCAGTATATGTACTGTAAATAAAGACCTTGGCTTAGAAGGGTCATGTGCATTGCAGACCAATACCAGAGTGAAGTTGAAGGCATATTAGAAGTCACTGTGTCATAAAACAGATGTCCAACATAATCTGTTGCCCTTTGCCTAATCTCTGACAATCTCTGGCACAGATACTAAAAATAAAGCACAAGCCAATTTTTCTTTTTTTGCGCATGAGAACACATCATCTATAAAGCAGCAATCACTGATAGAAATTGTCATTAAAAGACTTGAGAGACTCACTTATCATCAGTTTTTCCTCCAAGAGAATATATTAATCCATTATTTGAGATAGTAGAATGGCCATATACTTTGATGGGAAGCTTTTTGACCTCACCCCATTTTATTGCCCTGAAAAAGGAAGACAACAATTTTAGCTCTTCCAACTAACCGCGAATTATTTACATGTCCTCAGTGGACATAATTATGTAATTAAACATACACAGGGTCATAGCACAGTACTGAATCTAGAGACTCCTCAGTGCGAAGGTCCTTGCCTGCGATTACATAGATTTTGTTGTCTGATTCTCCCAGCCCAAAGAGACACCTGGCTGATGGCAGTGGAGGAAGGGCAAGCCACTCACCAGCAATGTTGTCCAGCTGAAAGAGTACCAGAACAGACAGTGTTAGGAAAGGCAAACAGTAAAAATCAACTCATTGAAAACTGCTCCACAGATAAAAAGGTAGAGGCACTCAGTGTCTGAACTACCTACCTGTCTGTCAGTTCAGGTAAGGAATGACAACTTAAATCCACCTGTGCTGCATGGAGACCCTGTACAACATCATGCATCTCTTTGCATTTGTGCCCCCTCAAAGTGTTTGCTGCTTTGATCTCATTTTTAAACTCCCTTTCCTTGCCTAAAGCTCCCCCAGTCTTAAATGTTTCCCATCATACATTGTAAAGAACATACAGTTCTTGCCCTCTCTGAAAGGAGCAGAAGCTACTGCCATTCCACACCTATAAATTCAGCAGTTTGTACTAACTAGTGTGAAGAGAAATGCCAGACACTCTCAGACCTTTCCTCTTGATCAGGGAGTATGAAATGCCACAGGTAGCCAAGGAAACTGTATGGAGAGACTCCTGAACACTCCTGTGATCCCTGGAGGTGCAGTGAGTAAAGACTCAATTCCCAAGCAAACATGGCAGCCTTAATACTGATGTCTTCCTTAATGGTGTATACCCAAGGTTGTCTCAATTCCTGTTCAGGATGGTGAAAATAAATATTAAAAAAAAGCAGAAAAAGGACAAAAAAATCCATACAAAAGGTTTTTGTTTTTTCCCGAGAACTTACTTTCAGCTGAACCCAAATACTCTGTAACATTTAAGAAGAACTTTTTCTTTCTTCCATTTTATATAAATTTGCTTGACAACATATAGGAATGAAGGAAGAAGTGAGTTTGCATGAGTGCAAATGTGTGTGAAGGAAGGTTCGTTCAAAATAATCAAATCTGGGTTTATCTTAATGATGAGTTTTCTCCAGAATTATGTTCCTCAGTCAACATCTCTATGATAAAATGCATCTCCTGGACTTCATATACTACTCTCACTAGATAATAATTTTCATTGCAGCAGTGGAATTTAGTTCAGGGACATAAGGTTATTTCAGTAGCTAAATCTAGGTGGAATTATGAGGACAAGATGTACAGATCACAGCATGTTTGGTTGAGGATGGCCTGATACATCTCTGCTTCTGCTAGAGCAATAAACAGTTTGTTAGACATTTCTGAGTCAGTGGTAGCCATATTTTGTCCTATTTTTTTTGCTACCAAAGAAATTAGTAGCAGGAGTGGTAAAGGTGCAGAAAAGGAATTAGTAAGTGAAAGTCTTTATGGCACCACATTAACATTTCAGAGGAAACATTATCCACAGGTAATGAAGTGTTTTACCGTGTGCAGTAGCAGCAGTGAGCTAGGCTTGAGAGGTAGCAAGCTGGAGAGCAGGATTTCCGGAAATGGTCTTAGACATATAAAGCAGGATTATGAAAATGTCTTAGTACCAATTCTATCACAGTATGTCTAATGTTAATCTGGAAGTTTAGTGTTTTGACACACTCCCCCTTTCTAGAATGTAGAATTCTAGGACTGAGAGTGGATTATTCTATTGTGGATTATATAAATTTTGACATAAGTGCAGTATTTCCATTGGAAGAATATTTCTATAACAACATTTACACTTCAATGATTTGTGATTCACACCTACCAAAGGACATGACACAGTGCTAGTCCCTCTCTAGCAAAGTGCTGCTCCATCTCGTGTGTATACCAAGTTTCTCAAGCTCTTTTATTGGGTTTGAACATAGCAGCAAGCCGTAGCTCTATAAACACTTAATAGCTGTTATGTTCAATATATAAAGGCTTTAAAATTCTGTCCCTGCTAAGCACTGTGCTTTCCTTCACAAGGACCTACTTTCACTCTTTTTAGGCCAATGTGGTTAAACAGTCACTTAGCCAGGTGCATGTTTGCAAGAGTTCAACATGAGCTAGTTTTATTATCCAAGAATATACCAGCTATTATAAAGAATAGCCAGCTATTATAAATACTATAACAAAATTAGTTCATGGTAATAATTACACCAAATTGTATTTTTGCTGACTATCTCAATTTTATTTATATTTATACAGATTTATAAAGATATAAAATTACACTAAGTTGAAACACTGTACTTAGTCTGTTGACATTTACTTTGCCAAGGAAACAGCCTTCTGCCTATGTGTGTGCATGTTTGTGTGTGTCTGTATAGTTTTAGAGGACCCAAGTTTTAAAATGTAAATATATCAGAATGACTTCTGGAATTGTGCTAAAAAATGACATTTAAAAATGGGCGCTACTGTTGCCATTAAAAATATTTCAGATTTTTAAAAAAGCTAATTCTGTTAAGCATTCAACTTTTCACTGAATTTAGTGGAAATTCATGAAATAGATTACAAATCATTAGGCTTACTCTTACACATCTTTACCAATAAAAATCTGGAACCTAAAGTATGAAAACTGGTGCCTAGACTATTTTTTTCTGAGATCTCATCCTCAGCCAAATCTTGAAAGAGAAAATACAAGTCCCTTGGTTTTGGTGTATATTTCGGAGGTAGAAATAATTTGCTACAGATTCTTGCTTCTATGGATCATAGACAGATATTAGATAATTCACTTCTCATAATACACGTAATTTAAGCAGATATTAATGTGAGAGAAGTCATAGTGATGGGCTGCACTGGCCTAGGTGAAAATTGAGAGGAGTACACTTTTAAAGAAAAATTATATGAAAACTGTTTGGCACAGAGTGAAAGCACCTTTCAGTAACTTTTAGAGCACAAATACTATTGCACAAATAATGACAAAGTATATACCTGGAAGAAGTATGACTGGAAAGGCTGATCCTTGTTCTCTTCTTCCACGTACAGTCCTCCAACAATGTAGACCTGATTTTGTTTGGTGACTATGCTGGAATGATTTCTGGGAATCTGTTCTGCCAGGGCTGCAAGGTAACATTCATTTTCAAGAGGATCATAGGCTACCGCAGCAGTGTCATTAACAAGAAGAATTAGGTCTTTGACAAACATGCCATGCCGGGGAAGGTCGTTTAAGTACCCAGGGAGTAAATCTTCATCTCCTACATCACCATTTACTTCCCCCTTGTTTGATTTTTCTGTGTTTTTGCTAGGGTCAGGCAATTTTCCAGCATAAGCATCCTTAATTATCTTTATTTTTTTCTGAAGTTCTGGGTTGCTTTTAATTATGTCATTCTTCTCAACATGATCTTTGAAATATTTTTCTGGTATAAGACGGAACCGAATACAGTCAAAAACTTCTCCCAGGCTCTTTACTCTGTTCTCCTTGTCTGTCTGAACCCATCTCATTACTGCTTCAAATACCAGTTCTTCTTTCTCTACATTTAAGCTGTCAGGTGTAATAATTGAGATAAGTTCATGGGGGGCAAGCTGCATGAAGTCTTCTTCCTTGCAAATCTGCATAAAATGGTCTGAGACAAAATCACGGGCCGAAAATGCAAGTCTTGGACAATCAAGCAGAAGCCCTAATCGAAGGATGGCCAAACAGTTACCAACAGCAAGCCTCTTCTGAAGGTAGGAGACGCACACAGTGAACACAGACGGGATCTGGAAGCGACTGGCCAAAGCAAAAATATCTTGCACATTAGAATCATTAAGATCAATACTTGCAGAATAAAGGTATTTGACTATCATATCCAGGACATTGGGGTCAACGTTATCTAGAACTACTTCCTTCTTTTTCTCTTCATTTTGCTCAGATAAGAAATACTCACGAAAATAAGGGCTACAAGCTGAGAGAATCAGTCTGTGGCAAGGCAGGCTTCGGTCACCAGCTTTCAGGGAGCAATCTATAAACTTTTTCTCTTCCAGGAGTTCCTTGAGACCATCCTGAAGAAGAGTGGATTGGTAAAGTCTGAGTTCTTCAGTCAGTTCCCTCTGAGAATCCATTTTGCTAAAATCTTAGAAAGTGGGGGAGCAGAAAGCGTTAGCCGTTGTCCACAGAAAGGTCTATCTGTAAAAAAGGCAGATCAATGTGCTGTGCCTAGCCTGAAGGCTTTGCAATTTAATCTTGCTAGCTAAATATAGGTACATACTCTCACATGTCAGAATTTAGGGTGGATGGTGTGGAAAAAAAAAAAAGAGTTGCTCTTGCAGCTGTCAGACTGAAAGAAGCAACTGTTGCTTTTAGTCACTATGGCCTGGTATTGCCATCGTTCTCTATGATGAATCAATGAGATAACTTGCGATGTAAGAAACTTGATGTGAGTAAGGGCACCAGAATCTGATCCTCAGTGAGATGGCTATAAACAAGATTAGAAATACACGTTACACAGAATTCCTAAATAGAAATATTATTGTCAGATGTAATGAGTCTGCTCACTATTTCACACAAGTTCATAGTTGCAGATTTTAATATGATATCAGTCACAAGGATATTAGGAAAAAATTAAACACTGCATCAATTATCTGTGCAATAAGATTTTTTTCTTTTTTTCTTTTTTTCTTTTTTTTTCTTAAACATATCCATATCAAATCAGTGATGACTTCAGACGCGGATAAGACATTCAATTTCATATTGATCATCTTAATACACAACTTGTTATATTTATTTGGAAGCTAAGAAAATGATTAAGCATAAAAAAAATTTTTGAGGTAAGGCTCTACTTTCAAAAGTAATTTAAAACTCCATTTTCCATTAAAAGCAACTACTCTTTATTTCACATAATCTGTAGACATTATCAATTCTTTTTAATTCCACATAAATAGTGTTAATTGCTGTTAAAATAAGCCAAGAGAGTAAATGAGAAAACAAAAGACATAATCCATTACATATTATTTAATGAACACTTTATTTAACATTAGCTAAAAAAAAAAGTAAACATAAAAGAACCCCAAACTAAAACATTTTAAATAAATAGTTTTAAAACTATGTGGATTAAAAAAAAATATGCACATATTGATGGTTTTACTATTCAGACTGGAAACATTTAGATTTTCATGAAAAAAAAAAGAAAATACAGAAGCAAAATAAAATTGAAGTTGTTTAAAATGCGTGCTTTGATGAACTGCATTTTCTCTATATGAGAACACTTACCTATATGATAAAATTTTCTTTGAATGTAATGCAAACAGAATCTTCAACAAGTTATAACATCATAAAAATTTTCTGAGAGTTTGTTCTACCTTTCTTCTATCTTTTCAATATAGATAGGATTTAATTAAAACATACACTTTGAAAGATTTCCAACAAAAGGTGATATCCACATCACAATGACTTTACTAGCACAGTCAGCTGCTAAAACAACAGCTGAGAGGATCACTCATTTGACTTTTTCCAAGTACAGAAAATAGTGCAGAGGTCTCACTAGAAATCATAACAGCTGCATCTTCCTTTAAACAATGACTCATTTCTAACACAAACCAACACATAAAGTCTAATGAGTCAAACACAGAAGCTATTTATATGTGTGCATTTTTTTAAAAGGAAGGATTAGAAAAAATTGCTCTTACCAAAAAAACAGAAAAGCAAAAAACTGCATGGGAATATCTAGATTAAAATTAAGGACTTGGAATGTTATGTGATAAACACTTCATAAAATTAATAAATATTAAAACTAGTATTTGTAATGACTGAGCATTTTGTCAAAAATTATTGGTACTGTAGTACAGTGCTACAACGGTACAACTAGGATGCCTAGATACAAAGTGTTCTGCGTTATATTTCCCTGTTACATAATATGAAACAAGTTACAGAAATGTTATTTAGATATATTCATTACAAGAGTAAAATGCTGCATATAAATAAATGAAAATAAATTAACAGTCTAACAGAGACACTGTCATACAAAAGTTTTACACATATAGAGGTTTTAAGTAATATTTTTATGACATATGCTGACTATACACTGTATAATATTTGCCTGTTCTTTAAATTTGGTATGCTCTTTCTCTTGTTACCCTTGTATTTTTTTTTATTTATCTTCTAAAGATCTGACAAAATCAGAGGAGAGTGAATCTTTCATTGCTTAGGTAATACCTAACAGAAAAATCTGAATCAGCTTATTACTTCCCAGAGTCCCTGGAGCGTGAATCCATCCTTCAATTTCTCTATCGCAAGTCCTAGTTCTTCTGAAAACACAGGTTCCCGATCATGTTGCTTTTTTTGAATGGAAAAGATATGAGAGAGAAAATAAACTAATATAGATTTTGTACTAATTTAATTATCAAGATTTCTACAACATAAATTTGACAATACAAAAATGTTGGTCTTACCTTGTTACCATCAGCAAAGTAAGCCTGAAAAACAAAACAAACAAAAAAACCTCACAACTTTGAGAAAAAACATTGTTTAAAATCATCATTTAAAATAATCTATTGTGATAAAATTGTTTCTGGTAAGTTTTCTTTAACAAAGCAGTTAATTTGGTTTTATTTTTGTTTTATAAACAAGATCAAAGTAATTTCTAGGTTTAAATAATTTACAAAAAAGCTCTGGCAAGTAAATTCTTTTTCACTAAGTAATACTAAATCCATAAATTTTCCACCATACCAAATAAAGATTTTAAAATGTTACATTTTTTATGTTACATTTGTTATACTGAGAAATACTGAGTAAAACAATGTTGACATGAAGACTCCCTGATATCATTCTAGTATTTTCTGCTTCATGGGCAGCAGCCTTTATTATTCAGTGTCAAAAACTGTAACTTCGTAATTAACTTTGTAAGCAGTCTCAAAATTCAATTAACATCATAACCAATATAAAAAACCATCATGGATTAACTGAACAATTGACCAAGTTTTTCCACAGTGATCTACAAAAGCAGTACAATTTCCATCCTCAAAATGACATTGGGAAGCAATATCTGAAAATATCTTGAATTCTGGAAGTCTCTGAGCAAGCACCAGTTCTAGATCATCATACATATCAGGAAGAGCCCTGTCTATCTTAACTGCCTTTCTGGAGGACCACAAAGAGGAAAGTAATTTCCTGGGAAGCTGGATCTCATTCAAGCTATACATGACTCCACAGAATAGCATCACAGTCTTCAACTATCATGGAATACTGGAGTTGAGCCAATCATTACATCTCACATGTTGTTTCCTGTGGCAACCACCTTCTAATTATTTACAGCTTCTGGTTTTTATTTTAGAGTATACAATGCACAGTTATTTAATCCAAGTGAGAAGCATCAAGATTACAAAGAAAGTCTATCTCTAAGGAAAAGATTTTCAACCATGTTGAAGACAGAAACAAAATTATTGAAAAAAGAAAAAGGAAAAGAAAGAGGAGGGAAAAGAGGAAGGAGAGATAAAAGCTTATCTGAATAGATAATGAGAGCAAAAGAAAAGAGGGTAAAAGTAATATTGGTACTGACTCCAGAGGAGTTATGGAACCGCATCAATTGGCAAGTGTCAGACTAGCTAACATATAAAAACCTTCTATTTGTGCACTCCCTGCAGATCACAGGATTAATCAGATCTTACTGAAGATAGCTAATCAAGATCACAGACAGGCTACTGCATTTGAAAGTATGTTTTCCTGAAATGCTGAAATGAAAACTAATACAATTTTCCAAAGCAGTATTGGCAGTAATGTGCAGGTTGTCAGGAGTAACTTAAAATTATTGTTGCCTTTCTAAAAATCTTCCAAGTTTGTATCTGTGATGACTGTTGAGCCTACAGAAACAACCATCTATCAGACTGCTCCAAAAGAAGGAAGGAATTGTTTGTAAATGTAATGTATTTCATTAAATTATATAGACTGTTTTCAAACTGTATACAATTATCATATTTTGCTACTACTGTTCTAAAAATAGTAATTAAAATCCCATAAAGAGAATAAATTCCTCTAGTAAAGAATATTAAATAACATGCAGGTGTACTTAGAAGATTAACAGTTCATTTGTTGATTATCTTTAATAGATTTAGATTTTTTTTTTAATTTGAATAACAATAAGAGGTTTTTTTTCTGTGTTGAGCTTACCACAAAAGCATCTGTCTGTTCATCAGATTCTATTTCCACATCATCTTGAACCTGCTCCACTGTTAGGTCTTCAAGAGGTTGAGGCTACAAATTAAAACACTGAATAAATAAATCCATATACTTAATACACATTTAATGCATTTTGTAAGTGGTGATAGTGCAATATTGTTCTAATTCCAAATAAATGAAGAGACTACCTTTTCTTCCATTTCATAATCCACTCCAAAAATAGGGTTAGTTGAATAAACTCTGTGAAGTGAATTAATTTCTTTCACTGCCTCCTGTAGCTTCTCCACGGGGTCTATTTTAAAACCAAGTACATATCCTCCACTCTATAAAATAAAAGAAAAAAAATAGATATTTATTAACAATCTGTTCTTTTTGAAGTGAATTTATAATTTAATAATAGCAAATTTCTATTTGCTATTATTAAATTTGCTATTTGCTATATAAAATATAATTTATATTATTATATCTTCCTGTATTTTCAATCTGCTATTTAAACCAAAGGTGAAATAAAAACAGGGGCTATGTTTTCCAAAAGATTAATATGGGTTTGAACTGATATCCAACTATATAGGAAAGTTATGTTCAAAAGACCACTAAAAAGGAACACTGAAGGTAGTTACCACTGTAACAATTCAGAATTATAAAATCATACACATATATAAGTGAAACCAACTAAAAAAGCCTATTAAAGCTCCTTACCTGCTGAGAACTCTCTATCACCATTGCCAAGCCAAATTTTGAGTCCCGTATTTTTACTGACCGCTAATGAATGTAAAGAGATAAAAAGAGTTTATCAAAAAATGCTTTGGAATTACTTCATAAATATATATATAGATATACACATGCACACTACATATATATATACACTTACGCTGTGCTATTATTACTGGTTCTGGAAGCTCGAACACCAGCACTCCCTACCATCACAAAATTTCCAAAAATATTTTGGAAATTAGAAATAAAACTCATTCTTCGATATCCCAACCTGCCAATGAATTAATCCGGTCCGAAAAATTACAGCATCCAATTAATCCTGACAGAAAAAAAATATATATTGTGGTTGATGCTGTAAGACCAAATTCTTCCTTAATTCAGGACAAGAGAATACTAATTTCAATGTGAATTAGGCTCATCAGCTGAGCACTAGAACTCTTCCCATGTTACAGGATATTTCAGTTTGGAAAAGGATGTTTTAAGATACTTACAATTTGTAGATATGGTATGCTGACGTTAAAGCTATCATTCATATTTGCATGCCACACTATCCTCACATTAGTAATAAAAAATGTTCCCAAATTTCCCTATTATAGAAAAAATACATTAGAAGTGCATTGAAGTATACAACCCTCTTTCCAAATACAATGACATTCATTTAAACACCAGCGTAATATAGCTTCATATTTAATCCAATAAAAGCCTGATTCTTTCTCACTCAAACTAGTGCAAACTCAACTACTGATTTCAAGAACACAAGATCAAAACTTTAAAGGATATGGCACTGAGTGGTAAGAACCACCCGGGAGTTCCTATTACCGCAGTAAAGCAGGATCAAATCACAGCACAGCAAACCTAACAGCAGTACACGAAGCTTCTGAGAGTGCTCTTAACTGTACAGATCTAGAATTGGTATGTAGCGTAAGTATGGTGGCATGTGGGTTAGGCTTGGGTAACTGTGGAGATGTGTGCCAAGGGAATGTAAAAGAAAGAACTTTTTAACTTGTCAAGATGGATCCTGTTTCCATTCTGGACTAAAATTGCCCTGACAGAAATAACAGTTCCTATTTTGTTTCATGGGTCTAGGAAATATAAATAGCTAAAATAATAACAGATGTTTTCTGTTTTCTTCTTGAAATCTTTTTCCACTTTTTCAAGACAGAGATTCCTATTCCAGTATTTTCAGTTTCCAGTAATCAAAAGACAACTTAAGTCTTACAATATGGTCAAAACTGCAAGTAAACATACAAATATTCAGCAGAGTATTTTAGAACAGCATGATTCACTGTCAGGATGATATAGATTTAGACTCATAAATCTATCTTCTTAACAGGAGGTGTATATCTAATTCTTTGTACGTAAGCTGAGTCATGCAGACTTCAGGTTGCCAAGAAAAGAACTTTGTTGTAATGAGTAGTACCAATATGGGATCAGCTTCTCCACATGTAACCATCTCATGAACTGAATCAAGCGTCATTTCTCTGAGGAATTAGAGAACAGTGATAGTACAGTTGATAGAAAAGAAGGCTAAAATATTTTAGCTTTGCTAAAGTTAATGTGGTTTCATTTTTCACTCTACCTGATCACTTGATAAATTCCATACTCCATTGATTTTATCATATATTTGTTCCTGTGGCAGTAGTCTCAGTTGCTTGTTTTGAATCAATGCACTTCTAAGCTTCAGGTCACGATACATTTTAGAAGTTTCGTAAGCTCTACAAAAATAAAAATTTCAGTTACCATGTCAGTGTTTTCTATCTTTTTTCAGTGTTAATGCTTTAGCACCAATAGGAAATGTTTGTTTCCAAATCTTCTTAATACCACATTGTACAAAAATATAAGAATTATTAAAGCTTCATCACTGTATCATATGTCAGTTTTCCTTACTGACATTAAAGGTATTTTTTTGACATTTGTTTTAATCTTCTGGATTGCCCGCATCTACGCTCTTTCTTTTCCTTAAAATTGTCATTGCCCAGCCTATATTGCAAAGCATATATCTTCCAAATTCTATGTTATAGACCAAGGACATCAAAAATCATTTATTTTACACCGCAAGTTAAGTCAGAAACATGTAATCTATATAAGACAGTATTCCACAGTTCTTAAACTGAAACACAGAAATAATGCATTATGTACACAATCATCCAGGTGACACAGACTGAACAAATATTTAAGTGTGAAACATCCACTGTTTTGAAGCCAATAGGAGCTCTGACCATGATTTAACCCTTTATTTATAATGGTCTATTACTACAGAAAATGATTAGACAAACTAGCTCTGCAGTACTTGGATTAATTCACCCAGTCTACTCATACACATGGTGAATAATTTGATTCATGATCAACCAGTTTTGATTTACATGAATTTTTATCGTGTGTAGTTATGTAATAAAATGTGTGAGCATTTTGTTTGTTCTTCCTAGAGATTGTGTTCTCTACTGAGAAGCTGATGTGGATGTTAAATATGGACAGTTATTTACTGGGTCCATCAGCTGTAGCAATCCCACATTCTGCTTATAAATCTGATTCACTGAATTTTATAAATGAATAAACACTACTTTAAGTCTGGTACCTGTGCACAGCAATAACGGAAGTGAAGAGTCTAGGACTCCCAGGAACAACATTGGTAAATATGAACTCAAACCGTGTATTGTTACACTTTGTCAAGATATACAGAGCTTCTGTCTGTCCTCGTAATTTCTGTAAGGAAAAAAATTCAGATATAACATTTTGACAAAACAGTTGACTATGCGGGGAATAGTAATCTTAACATTTTATTTAAATTCCTCTTATTCGTATAGTAACAGATGCTGTAATCTTGATTCATCTGCTGTCTTCCTCTGAAGAAGGCTTCACTTGTTTTTTTTTTGTTTTAGGAGGAATGAGCACTTCCATCTGCAGTAGAACTACTGAAGCCTGTCTCTTACACATTTGCATGTCATGACTAAAATGTAGTATTGCTGGCTTTGCCTGTTGTCATTCCACTTCAGCTCCCCAAATATTCTACCCTACGTCAAGTCCCTTACGTACCAGATGAGCTCTGCCAAGGAAAAAGAGACCTTGTGATGTGCTAGTCCAGGATGGTGAGGGTACTGAGCAGCCAGGCAATACATGTGCCACCATGTGGCTGCCCAGGAAATGTCCAAAACCTTGGTACCTCTTTGCTGCTATTCATAACTGTGTGTACCTCAGGCTGTGTATTTGGCAGTTTTCTTGCACAAACTTAGCATTTCTCTATCTCTTGTTAAATTTAGATGAAATGAGCCAAACACGTATGATTTACCTGGAGAGAAGGATCACCAAACAGTGGGATTACATGAGTCTCATTGCCTTAGGAAACTGGTTGCAACCCCACTTCAGAAATGTAAAATTATCCCAGCTTTTAAAAATAAACTAAAATGATTCTATTACTGTTCTTGAAAGCAAACTTTGAGATTATTAGCACAATATAGTGCAGTAAATGTGAATAATAAAATACAAATTAATATTTTAAAAAGGATTTTTGAAACTTACTGAGTTGGCAGTTCTTGTCGTTATATTTATAACACAGTTGTAACCAACAGCTAAAAGTTTGGAGAGAAAAAAACACAGTTTTGATAGCAAGAAGAAAAAGATATTCAGAATTTCAGAGTACAGTATGGTATTTTGGAGCACACCTTTGGAAGCTGTTTGTGAGAATTCCTTGTTACAGTTAGCAGTCTGAACCTTTGTCACAAAATCAGACTAATTTAAGCTGAAGGCACCTTTTGAGGCCTTCTGGACCAATGCCTTGCTCAAAGCAGGGCCAATTCAGTCTGTTCAGGGCAGTATCTGGTTGAATTTTGAGTATTTTCAAACAAGCAGATGGGTAACAGAGCACTGAAACAAGTTCCCCAGAGAGGCTGTGCAGTCCCCTTCCTTGGAGATGTTCAAAAGCTACCTGGACACAATCCTTAGAGACATAGAACTGTTTTAGAAAAGTATGTAGATATATAGCACATGTGAGCTTGAGTGTGTGTGTGCTTATACATGTGTGCATGAGATAGAGAGCAAATGCAAAAGAACGTGCTGTCAGGCTGTGTTTACATCGGCTATGAACAGTATATAGATTGCCAGTCCTGACTGATATTGGGAACTGAGCACTGGAAATAATTTTGGTACTGAAGCACCCTGGACCCGTTTCAGCAAATTAAACTGAATTAAATATGAGTAGACAGGTTTGATGCTCATATCGTTTAAAATCAGAAGCTTATTCAGAGCTCATAATAGTAAATTTGGGAGGATGGGTACTCATGAGGGAAAATAAACTGTTGAGCAGTAAGCAGTACAGAACATGAACAAAATATACAAGTGTGGCCAAAAGTGAAAAAAAAACCAACACTCTAACTTTTCTTTCTTTCTTGAAAAAAAGTTCCACATATTTCCACATACACTAAAAAAAAAGTCTGACACATTTCAACTTCTCTTATGAGCAACCAACATTAAATACCAATAGTTTTCTAAGAATTATTAAAACAGTTCCTATATTAATGATAAATTAATTATTAGTAACAGTTCATTTCAGACTTCACAGAAGCAGGAGCACTATATTTCAGTAGTCTGTACTATAATCCATTCACTACTGTGAAAATACTGCACGGCATCACAAAGGAAACACAAAATTTATAGTCCGCTTAGGAGGAGACAATACTTACAGAGATTGACTCTAGGCAATGATAAGGAGTGCCAAATAATGCGTAAATTTGTTACAAGGAGTCTACCTGGAAATAAAGAGTGAAAATATTTCTAATTTGATGGCAGTTAATCATCCACTTAATATGATGCAAGTATGTAAACCATGTTTTATATATATATGTGCACACATATGTATGTATGTGCATATGCGTATATATATAACTCCAGATTTGAAACACTAGAATATTTTTTCCCCTGCTAAGAAGAAAAATGCAGCATAATCACTATATACTTTTTTTTTTTTTTCTTTCATACTGTAGAAGAGTAAGTTTGGTCAGAATTAAACAAAAAAAAAAAGAAAAATCCTCTGGTGTGTATCAGCGTTCCTCCAAACCAAAGCAGAAACAACTATTGATTTTACATCTACCCACCTATCATAAAAATGAAGAGACAGAATTAGTGCAGAATATCCCTGTGGAAGAGAAGGGGAAGGCAGCGAGCTATCACAACTGTCCTCATGAATAACCTCACCCACATTCAAGTGCAGAGCTTCTCTCTTAACACAGCAGCAGAGTCAGCATGAGGAAATATCACCTCAGCAAGTTGGCAAGTTCATGCACTTAAGAGTACGTACACACTTACTGTTTCATTTTATAACTAGCTTAAAAAACAGATCAAAACAACTGAAGACTGCCATAAAGCTTGAAAAGAAACATCCTGTCATGTTTCAAAACTGAAATAATTCCTTGCATGCCAACATGCAAATTTTGATATGGTAATGGGCTTAAGCATTAGGCAGGCTTACAACACAAGAACACCATGGTTTTAATTGTCTTTTAATTTAAGTCTAAACAAATTCTGAGCCAAAACTTTCATTTCATTAAAAAATTTCAACATGTTATATTACTTGAAGAGATCCCCAGAGAAGAAAGATGCCTGAAACAGGCAGGAGTTTGTGTTCTGCAGTGGATCACAGATACTGAGTTCAGTGAGTTCAAAACAGACTGTGCCTTCACAACCATGAGCTGGCTAAATATTAGGAAGGTTACAACTTCCCTGAGTACATGATTACCTCTGTCTCCATTGTTTCCTTTGGTATCTTCAACAGAATCTAAGCAGTCTATAAGGACCTCTCCAGATCTCATTTTCATTTGCCTAAAGAAGAAAACAGTGGCATAATATGAGCCAGATCACTTCTATTTTCCAAAAGGAAAGCCATTTACATTTCCCCACTTTCTTTCCTTTCTTCATTCTTTGTTCAGTGCAGTATGATACAGAAAATCCACACAAGCTCACATAAAAATGCAAGATTATATACCTGATACTCTTTTCTACTGTATCTAATGTATGAAGAATGTTAATACTCTTATTTTTAAAATACAATAGTATATAAATAATTATGTAGCAAGTGTGAATAAGCAAACTATACCCCAAAATAGAAAGAAACTGTGTGGAAGAGAAATAAATGCATTAACTTAGTCTCTGATTCCTTCCCTATTAGCATGCTTTTCCATCACGAGGAATGGAGCCAGGCTAAGGAATAGATGTGAGCAAAGAAAACATATGTACATTCTCAGATGAAACGCTTTGCTAAGTTTTCCATATTTTTTCACATTTTTCTCAATTTAACTGGTCTCACCCCTTAATAACCTAGTTACAGATCTAGTGATGAGTTTTAATTGTACCGTGTAATACAAACACTGCAACCCTGGGCATGCAGGCATGACAAACCACATATGAAATGCTGCAGGAAGGCAGTATGATTCAACAGTACATCAACAGTGCATCACTATAACAGGACAGGAAAAATAAATTTACTGGGAGGTAGCAGAAATAACAACTTTCAAATTGAATAGAAAGGAACCGAGGCCTGTGTTACAGTTCTACATGCATACGCGGCAGAATTGCTTAAATAGGCAGGACAGGATTTGACGTTTCCAACTTCACTGCAGGTAATATGGCTGAAGGGGAGTGGGGAGTAAGTTCAACCAACCACCGGACCCTACGCGACAGAACCGCCCCCTAACGGCTCCCTAACGGCCGCCCCGACCCGCGGGCCGTCCCGTGGCAGCGCCCCTCGCCGCAATGGGAGGCGCCGCGCCGCGGCCCGGGCCCCGAGCCACACGGCATAGCCCGGCCAGGCCCGGCCCGGCATGGCACTCACTGCGCGGAGATGTCGAAGCGGACATCTCTGTCCTCCCAGAGCGCGTCCAGCGCCGAGCTCATGGCTGGCGGCGGCGCGAGCAACAGCTGCCCCGCCAACCTCGCGCACGCCGCGGCAACCCGGGCGGAGCCGCGCGCTCCCACAGCGCTCGCGATTGGCTGCGGCGCGGGGCCGGCCGCCCCCGCCCCCCTCCCCTCGCCCCGCCCCGCGTGAGGCGGTGTGGCGCAGCCGTGTGCTCGTCGTGTCTGTGTTTCCCATTTTCCCCTCCTTTTCTCAAGGTAACGTCCATACGCTTGAGGATGAAAATTAAGGAAATGAAAAATCCTCTCCAAAATTGGTCTAACAGAGCTTTCCTTTCACTTCTTTCTTTTTTTTTTTTTTTTTTTTTTTTTTT
>VWPW01017979.1:260988-296148 GCA_013389825.1 Crypturellus undulatus
TTTTTTTTTTTGGTATTGTCTCTAGCTGTACTTCAGTTGTAACACTTCACAGTTTTTCAAAGATCACAAGCGCAGTCTGAAATACGTTAAGCAGTTTGACCCTTGCCAGTCTTTTCTCTGGAGCTTGTCTTTGTGTTTGTGAGGAGCCCATTTCTCACCAACATGAAAATATTCCAGTCTTGACTGGGGTTGAAAACCTCTCAAAAAATGTTTGTTTCCTCTTTTACCCACTGCCTCACTACGGGAGAGAGAGCACCTGACCAGCTCACAGAGAGGAGCAGGATTTCCCCAGGCATGGAGGTCCCTTCAAGCAGAAAGGTTAAGAATTAGGCAGGGGGGAGGGAGAAGGGCAAGAGCAGAGGAGAGGCTTTATTTTAAAATAGCTCTGTCGACTTTTCTATGTGTCTAAGCATGTTTAATGCAACTCATTGCTGAAAAATTAGTTAAAATGTTGCCTCAGTAGGCCTCAGGCAAAAAAACATTTTCGATATGATAAATTTACCATTTGCTTAGGAAAATATATATATAATATTGTTTCATATGCAGGAGCATCTAATCTGTGACGTTTAGTCTTGTTAAAGACTTTGGCAGAAATCCAGTTACATCAGGAGCGCATTTAACTGTAAGTCTTAATTTAGCTGACAGATAAGTTTTTAGTCATGGAAAGGTACCACTATCCACTCTCTCCAGGTGGTAAAATCAGAAATGTTTTATTAGAACACAAGTTTGAGTAACAAAATAAATTTTATACGCAGACTTAAGCATAAAAAGTATGGCAGTGACAAGTAATACAGAGTAAATTCTTATTGTTAGCACTATGTTGCAGTTGAGGTTTTGCATGTAAATTAAAAGCACTTTTGAGAAACAGATTAAAATACTAAAATGCATTTACAAATGAGACTTGTCTTAAAATAGAGAAACACATGGTGAAGAAACACTTTCTGTGATGTGACCTAACATAAATGAGAAATAACAGGTGTTGGTATGCCTTTCATATAAGTTGGGTGCTGTGTTTCAACTATATCTATCTTTCTAACTAATGGAAACTGAGGAAAGTTTACATCAAAAACAGCAGGGATGTGGTTGGGAAAGGTCAATACCCCAACTGCTTCCCTGTCTTGTGAGTATCTAAACAACAAACTGATACATTTTCTGTATTTATCTGATAACCTCTGAGTAATGCTTTGCATGTAACTTGAAAACAGTTATTTTACATTTGAGTTATTAAATAGGATTTATGAGAATACTTTTGTTTAAAGTGAAGTCTTCATTGCAAAATCCATGCCAAATATCAGATTTCTGTAACAAAGAGAAAAGATAATTTTAACAACAGAGGATTCATTTTCAAAGCCATGTTTACAATGCCAGTATCATTACTGATTGTATAATGTTAGCTTTTCAAAATCCAGGAGAAAGAAGTGCAGCTACTGTAGCAAATCCTATACTCATCAAATCTGTGTACTCTTAACACTGCTGAAATTTTGATACTTTGTTTTGGGAGTACATCCTACAATATGTGCAGAAAGAATTAAAGCAAGCTTGCATAGGTAGGCAATTTTTTCATTTGTGGGTATATGATTTAACTGCATTAACATTATTTAATTAGTTTAATTAATTTTTAGAGAAATGAATTCTTACCCCCAGAAAAAAATACACAAGTCTCTCTACATTCCTCTTCACTCTCAAAGCGATTTGCATTTCCGTCACAGCCACCATACCAAAACTGAGCACAAGCATTAGCCTGTTTATCATAGTACCATTTTATGATATAAATACGGCATGGCCCTTGATCCAGTCTCAACTTGCATCGCGGGTCTGGTATATTTTCTTTAAAAAAAGAAAGAAAAAAAGAAAAAATTCCATAGGTAAAAATCAATTAAATTGCATAAAAATTTACCTATAATCTTTTTTTCTTGCTAGAATTACACAATAGTTTGAGATTTACTTTACGTTTGTAAAGATGTTAGAGCTGAAGACAATTTAAAAGTGCATCTTAGTAGCTCATGAAATTAGAATGTTCCTTTATTGGCACTGTTTTATTAACTTGAGAAATAATAGTATTATAGCTCCATTTCAAATAGTTGCAAGCAGTCTGGTAACTTTGAAAATAATTATCAGAAATCAGTCTATAGAACAACCAAAAAAACTGTAAACTAAAGAACTGTAAGTTAGTTGCCTCTGCTATTTTTGTATAGCTTAAGTATGGCCATCATCCTCCTGCAGTACATCACTTCAACTTTGATACTACTTATTTTGTGGGGTTTTATGTGCTTTCTCTGTGGCAGCAGAGGCATTAGAATGTTGATAAGAATATATATTTTCACTCTCTTTTTGCAAAATGTGCTACATACATAAGCAAATTGTAATAATTATGTATATACTGGTTAAATTTGAACATGAAGCTTGATGGTCTAATGATTGTTCCTCCTGCAGCTGTGCACTAAAGGACCATAGTATGTTCATTTATTTTAATAATACCATGAAATAAAAGACATTGTTTTGATTTTAAGTTTGATATTTTGATGTTGATATTCTGCAATGGCATTAACAACAGTTATCTTGAAACTTACAAAAATAAAAAAAAACAGTCATTGCAGGAGGCAGAATATTAGGCCTCTGGCATAGTAATCTCCATGTACTCAGGAAAGATTCTCTCTTCTCTTGCCTCTTGCTCCTGTCAGACATAGTATTTGAACTCAGATATGTGAATTTCCTGAATGACAGAAAGAATACGTTCTGACATTTTATATGAAAAGAAACATATTTTTTCCTATTTCTGTTTGAAGGAGAAGCTCTTTTTTTTCTTCTTCCTTTATCTAATCTCTGTTTATAAAGCCTCTCATCTGCATAGACTGATGCTTCCTGTCTTTCCAATGAATGTTGGAAGAGAATCCCTATCTTGCTGGTCAATCTCAGCTCGTACCGTGTTGCTTTTTTTGGTATCATTTATGAGTTCTGTTCTGGGTTATATTGGACCTTATTTCTGCTGCAAGAGAGACAGTAGAATTCGGAATTTGGAGAGACAAGAACTGCAACTAGATCTGCTGTAAAATCCTAAAATGACTTCTCTTCCACAACGTGGACTCCCAGAATCTTCAGAGAGCATGGAGGCCTAACAGAGTGAGTCCAATTTAAAATCTTATTAAATGTTAGCATTAAGATAAGAGGAAACAAAATGAAAAGTTAGTTAGATATATAACCTGGTCTTGGTGCGAGCCCTGTAGTTGAAAGAGGTGATGTCAGCACTCTATCTGCTGGTGATGGTTTAGATGGCAATGATGATACTGTAGCTGCACGTGGAAAAAAAACAGAGGACATTTTTGATCTGCCAAAAATAATGAGGAGGTGAAGAAAAGAATTGTAATAAAAGTACCTTTGGTGTCCACTGATTGCAAGGATGACTGTTGTTCCTCCTCTAGTTCTTCTTCATATACATCATAAACTGCCATAGGAGGTAGCTTGATCTGAAATGAGCATTTAATTTTCTTTGCTTTTGAAATACCTTAAAATGAACTTGCTCTTTACTGCTTAGAGATGCTCTAATGCTTTTCCTTCCCATTTACTCTGACCTTCGTGTTAAGGGTCAGGATTTTTAGCAGGTTGGTTTAGTAGGAGGGTTTGCAATTCTAAACTTGGGATATTTTTTATGTATTGAATTTTATAGCATTTTATTCTATAAACTGAAATATGTGGACTATATTTGAGTTTAAAACCTATTTTTAAAGTTAAGTATTGCAGAATAATTGCACTTCAACCAAGGTTTGTGTTCACATTGTGGCAAAAACATAATTGCGTTAAACACAATAGTAATAATCCTTGTGACAGCATCAGGAATTAATTGTATAATTAGATAACTGCCTGCATACAACATCAGAACTCTTATTTAGAACTCCCAGCTCCAGTAAAACAAGTTAGAGGAACTATTTTAGTACCAGACCTGTAGAAAAGTAGAGAAAAAGTTGCATGTTACATCAAGCAACAGAGAAGGAAATACAGGAAGGAAATATTGCTGAATTTTTATACCGGAGCTAATGGTTGAGGAAGACTGCCAATACTCAGAGGGATTTCTACAGTAGATACTCCAGATCTTTTTGCTGAAAGGGATTTTTCTTTAACGTTGTTATTCTGAAGTAAGTAGTGTGAAAATCTTGAAGACGTCAATTGGCCAGGTGGTCCACTTAGGCTCACACCACTTTCATTAGGGTTGTATATTAAGGCACCATGTTCATCTTCACAAAACTGGTTGACTAATTTAGACTCCAGAGCTGTTAAAAAAAATCTTGAAAGTTCAATGAGTTTTTCTGAATTTGGATTATTTATATACATAAATAATACACATGCAATCCAAAGCACATTTAGATTATTTATACACATCCAAGATGTGCATAAATAGTGCTAGTAATTTCAGGCTGTCTGGATTATGGCTTTTACTTATGACAAACTTGCCAGCCCATAAAACCTGTGTATGGTACAAAATATGTGTTACTCATTTGGCAGTATTGTCTGAGTTTCCATATCTCACCAAAGAATATCAGTCAGTAGATGGTAGTAGAAAAACAATTGTTTACCTTACTCAAGTGAATAATTCAATGAAAATATTTCCCAGAGGAAGTGAGTAAATAGACTTTATCTTAGTGGGCTTGATTCTGTCTTTCTAGTGCAATCGTTTTACAATGCTTGAGCGCATATTCAAATAGAAAGTTATTTTAAATTACTGTGTGCAAATTCCTATTTTGCAGTGTCATCTCCTGTTGATGTGGTGTCTCTTCGGCCTATACCACATTCCTTAAGAGAAGGGAATTTGTGTGTTTTGTGTCCTGTTGCATCACACCTCTTAACTAATCTTTCTCATCACCAAAACCCAATTTCTAGAGAAGTGATACATCTTTTCCTCTGTTCTGAGGAACACTGGATACAATGCAGAATTCAGCTGAGATCTCTTCCATCATATGAAAAGTAAGACATTTTTAATGGATGAGTTCAGCTAGCTGAGTGGAGTTTAGAAATATTTATACAGAATAAAGCTGCGATTAACCCACCTGGAAGGGTATTGAAGTCATCAATGAGATACATATGCTCTCTGTCTGGATCGGAAGCAATCAGGTTTAGTTCGCGCATGAATTCAACCTGTGTTGGATCTGAAGTATTTACAATTCCTATTGCATACATTTCAATGTTTGCTGCATGAGCCTCTCGAACTGCAATGTCTAGTTTTACAGCTTCTCTCTTGTCTGCTTGGCCATCTGTTAGTACAATAGCTACTTTTCGCACACCTGTTCGAGCACCAAAAAATCCTTCCTGGGTTGCTTTGCGGATAGCAGTCGCTGTGTAAGTACCCTCTCCCATGTATTGCATTTTTCTGATTGCTTGTTTCACATCCTGTTGAGTTGTATACTTGTTCAGACCAAATTCTAGCCTAACTTCTAAACTGTATAGTACAAGGCCGATTCTGGTAGCATTTCTGCCTACAGTAACTCTGTCTACTAAAGCAGTAACAAAGTCTTTAATAATCTCAAAATTCTCTGGTCCCACACTCTCAGAGCTGTCAATCACAAATACCAGCTCCATAGGAATTTCCTTACATTTAATTCCACAACCTGCAAAGGAAAAATAAAAAACAAATCATGATGACTTAGTATCCTTTTTGAAGGGAGAAGAATGTAAATGGAGGAAAACAGATCTGAAATTAGTTTCACAAATACTTGCCACATATCTCTTTGATTAATTTAATTATATCTTCTCTCTAGATAAGAAAAAAAATCAAAATATTCACAATTTGTCTCTTTAAAATGATGTATAACATCGATGCGGTCAGATATTTCAATTATAACAAATATTACTTATAAAGAACTTTAGTCTTTAACTTTCAAGCCTGGAGTCACATCTATAAACTACAATGAATTATTTGATATGGTGTGTAAGAGTCAGTAACTTAACCAAAAGGTAACACTTCTTTCTGAAACAATTAACTACTCTTAGTGTAAAGAATGCTTTGCACTGATTTGATTTCATTAAACTTTAGCTTAAAGTCAAAACCTATTCATATTTCCGTATTTAAATAATAGTGATTTCCCTCTCCACTTAGGCAAATACATACAACCTTTTGCCATTGCTGTTGAGCTTCCACCATAAACCTCAGCACTATTCATGTAGTCACAGACATGCTTTTTTAAATTAGGATTTGGTTTAGTTCAGACATAGGAGATGTAACTCCTTTACTGTGGACCATGGAAAAAGTCAGAAGCCTTTGAGTGGTTTCTTTCTTTACTACTCCTACTACTACTGAGACCACTTCTAATCAGAAAACTCCATAATAATTGACATATGATGCATTTAAACTGATAATATCTTGCATTGTGTTTATATGTTGTTTTAATAGGATTTATAATAGGTTTTGCTTACAGTTAGGCCTTGCTCTCCCTTTGGTCCAGTTTTGCCCTGCAACAGAGATCATTAATTTAGTAACATTGTAATTCAGAAAGTGTCTTCATCAATGGCATAATTAGAATATTTAGCAATCAAGAACTTTTACTTTAAAACATGGGTTTATCTGCATATAATTTCTACAACCTCATAAGTGATGAGGTGTCTACAGGATGAATTGGATGATTTCAGGTCTCCTACTAATTCTGTGTTAGAAAGGGAGAATTTGTGCAAATGTTTGCTATCTATTATCCTATGCCATAGTGTTCATGTATCCCTATTTTAATTGTATACACATGTCAGATCAAAAGGACACCACATTTTTCTGTCCAGCTTTTTCGAACTTGCCCATCAGCAGAAGTTCCCATTTTGCTGTGTTCATCAGCTTTGAGAAATCTCAGCTAAGGTTATTTGGTAACTATAGTTAGAATCTGCATAGTTTCGTCTTTAAAATGGTGATTGATTTTCACTAAGAAATTGAGATAGTCATGGAAATATCTTCTTTATACTTTTAAAGCTTTTGATATTTTCCATTTCCTAAGCATTTCCAAGGCATATTACTTATACAGCAAAAACACATCATTGCTAAGCAGTTTTAAAAAATAAGCATGATAAACTCACAGGTTCTCCAGATAAACCAGGGTCACCCAGGTTGCCTTTTTCTCCTTTTTTACCCTTTTCGCCTGTAGCTCCTCGATCTCCCTTTAAAAACATGTGGGTGATGGGAGAGAAAGTTGAAGTCAGAGTTACTCTTCATATTCCCCTCTACCTGCCTCTGTTAAATTCACCTTCAGCTTCTGACAAAACTTAGAAATCTTTGTTTAGAGACTCTTTAAATAAATTATTTATGAATTTCATGAATATCCAGTACTACTGATTATGCATTTTATAGAAAAAGTAACTGAAGCAATTTGAGCAATGAACCATCTCAAGCAGGTTCATGCAGAGAGAGGGCTTTCATGAGATATTGCATAATGGAAATGAATACCTATTTGAGAAAAATAAGGTAAGAATAGGGAAATTGAGGAGAAAGACAAAGAAATAGTCAGAATGAGTAATGGGAGTAGTCATTCTGAGAAACTTTTGGCCAGAAAAGTTTTTTGGAATAGCAAAGAAAGGAATTAGCTTCTTCTGGTTTGAGTTCTACAAGGCTAAGGAAATAGGACCTTTTGCACTTTTTGTGTATTGATGTGCTCATGTCCAAAAACTGATTAAACAGTTCTTTTTCTTTTATCATTGATGTGTTCTTCAAATTTTGCATAACTGTGTGGATAACAAAGGCAACAATTTTAGATATCTAAATTTCTTTTTTATTGCAGTAGGCAAGCCTCATATGATATTAGGGTATACAACATTGAAAATGATGCTGCTGTAAAACACTAAATTGATCATGGAAAAGGCTTAGCTTTTCTTAAATCCCATGAACCTTAGTAGAATTGTTTTTTCCCTTTTAGCAGTATTCTTGTGTCTTCAAATGAGCATCTTTAGTATGTTGGCTGGGGTCCCAGTGATAATCTCAGATTTAGATATCATACCTTCTGTCCCAAAAGTCCTTCTCCAGGAGGCCCTCGGGGTCCTGGCATTCCTTGAATTCCTTGTTCCCCCTAATGATAATCCAGGTAGTGATATTAACCCTTTGTCGTCATTCATTATGAGTTAATTTTAAATGTTTAATGAGAAGGTGTTTCAAAGTGCATTTTAACAAGTGTATGAATCACCTGATACAATGCAACAGCTAACTTTACTGTTTTTCTCAAATAATTCAATAATATGTCTGCTAAAAAGATAGAAAACTTTTTAAAAAAATGGTCATTGTTTTAGTTCTTGTGCTCTCTCTCTCTCTCTCCCATCCTGTTTTATCCTTCCTGTTTCTCCATTCTTACTGCTGACTTTTCTTCTGATATATGCTTATAGAATGTGCAAAACAGATGAAAAGGAACATTACACAAGAGGATGCTGTTTCAGAGACAGCAATTCAGATAACTAGTTCAAACCATCTCGATTGGCATGACAGGTTGGAAAGAGGGGAAAGACTTTTTTTATTTGGGTTCCTTTTGTATGTTTATTTCCTTCACAAAAGATCCTCCAGCTCCCTTTTTCCTTAGTACACATACATCCTTGGGCTGGTTTACTGCAGTAGAGACAGAACATAATTTGTAGATATTCATGTTGTCCTTTTCATTTTTAAACTGCAGGTTCTGTCATATAAGAAAATGAATAACATGAAATCTTTCTTAATTCTTTAATACTGTGAGGTCAGATTGACCACTGAGCACAGATTAAGGATTGAAGATACTGAGTCTTTTTACCTTAATTCCCTGAATACCTTCACCAGGAGGTCCCAAAGATCCAGGTGGCCCTGGGCGACCCATAGTTCCCTGGGGAGAAACTCCGTATAAATAAATATGATTAAACACATGAGAATAAATATACACATATATATGTATATATTCATAACAAAAAATATATAAATTGTTTTACAAGATGCAATTTCCTGTCACTTCTCTACTGCATGGATATCTTTCTAGAAGTAGTGACAGAAAGATTGATTTTTGTGACAAAAAAAGATTTTTAAGCCTTTATCAGACTAAATCCAGTTTATACTTCAAAGGAATCACTGAAGGTTAGTCTTCATTGAATATGAATCACCTTGCTGATATAGATGAACACTGTACTGAAAGACAGATTGTATTGCTGGAACATATGGAATCAGTTATGTTTTGAGTGGATTATTATTTCCTAAATGGTGTGGCATCTTTCATTACCACTAAGTTTCACAGTAAGACCAACACACTAATGTGACATTGTAAATTAACAGCATGTGTTACTTAGTTATAAGCCTGTTTTTAAAAGAACACTGAACAAAAGTACTCTAGTTTCATGCTATTCATGGAGAAATACCCCACACTTGCACAGTTCAATATTTATTTAATAGTTATATTGCCCTTCAAGTATGCCCTACATGAAATTCCTGGTTTCCTCTTTTGTAAGGATAGTATGTAAATGCTATATCCTGAGCCAAGCATAGCCTGGGACATTGCTTAGCCATTGACCTAGCTTTCATGTCAACAAGAGTTGCATTTCTGGGATCTACAAGCCACACTATGCAGGGTAATACATTATCATATTGCAAATGTTTGCATTTGACCTTGTCTAGTTCTTTTACATTTACATTCTAAAGCAATTCTTCTGTTTTCATGGACTTTAAGAGCTGAGCTGTGGGAGGGTAAGAGCCTCTATATTTTCTGCTTTTTATGAAACATTGCTTTCTATATTTAAAATTATTTTCAGGCATTCTTATAATGCCTGAAAATATATAAATATTTAAAAGCACTCTATTCTTTAGCTATCTTATCTGTGATATTAGCTGTTTCTGGTGAATGGAAAAGAGGCAGATATGTTCGTATAGCCACACACACACACACCTATATGTATGTATAATATTGTTTTGCTTTTTTATGAAAAAGGCAAAGGTAGATATAATTGTTTAAATCGCTTACTTTTGGTCCTGGCAGTCCTTCACCTGGGGGACCTGGGAGACCAGTAGCTCCTCTGCTACCTGGATCACCCTGAAAGTCAATACTTAAAAAATAAGTAGTGAATAACAAAGATTAATTTGTCTCTAGAAATCCTGATGTCTCCTATACCCAAATAGGATAAAGAGACAGGAGAATTATTGAAAAGCACATTGCAACTGCAAACATTGTTAAACGTTGATTACTGAAGGCCAGACAAAGTATTTGGGAAAAATAATAGCTAGAAATCTGAACATACCCAACACATGATTTCTAAGGTCATACAACCGGTATTTGCATAAGAATTACAATTTACTTGTTGAAAAATGATTTTCAGTTCCTCAGAGCCAACAAAAGTCTTTTACTTGCCGGTCATTAGAGTTGATTCAGTCTGTCCCTGTTCAATACCGTATTTTTCTTATCAATGCCTTAGGATGACTGGGAGTTTGATGAGAGCAGAGAGAAGATAGAGATCCTTTTTAAGAGATGCTGAATATGCTTAAATAGCTTTAGTCAATGCACCAATTGCCTGTATAAATCTAGTAATCCAGTAAATCTAATAATTGTCATCAAGATCAGTTCTGAAGTGAAACTTGAAGATCTTCTATGTGGTCTACCTTTATAAATTGATAAGTAAATCAAAATTAGGTTAAAATGGTATTTTCACTATGACCCTTGAGTAGGAATTACATCTGTATGTAGTAGAGTATACGCTCTAGTTTACTTTTCTAGAATTTGAGGTTTGTACCTTAGGTCCTGGTAATCCAACTCCATCAGGGCCTTGTTCACCCGGAATCCCAGGAAGACCTGGCAAGCCCTGAAATTAAATGAACAGATAGGCTATTAATTTAATTTAAGGCTACACTGACTGACTGTTGACTGCATGCATTTATAAACAATATAGCTAGTATCTTGAATATGTTTTCTGTTAGTGGGATCACAGTGTACTGTAATTGGTTAAATTTTACTTTCTGCTTAGCCAGAACTGGGCTTTTGGCACTGGCATGTGGTTGTGTGCTGTGCAAGAGACTTTCCTGTGTGTTTCGAGCCAGAGGATCTTGGTGTAGAGAGGCAAGTGCAAAACCAGCCCTGGCATCAGATTGAACATATGTATCAGGAAGCATTACAAATACATCAAATTCCAATTTCTGTTTTGACATTCATTAATTTTTATTCCTCAGTGTGATAATCCCATGCACAAGTACAGTTGTCTTTAGCATATATAAACACTAAATTCACCAAATGTGCCTGATTCAGCAATGTTCTTGGGTCTCTGTCACCTCATAGATATGACATATAAAAATTGTCAATAAACTTACAGTTGGACCTGGATAACCATCCCCTTTTGGCCCAAAGGGCCCGGGAGGTCCTGGAAGGCCACGTTCACCCTGGTGAAGGCAGAAGAAAAGCTGAGGAGAGTTCCAGTAAAAATACTGGCAAGGAGTTTTACATGAAAGTTTAATTTCTTTCAGAAGCACATACAGTAAGTTGATTTTATCTCTCTCCTTATATATTTTACCTTGTGAAAGATTATTTTAATTATTAATCCCAGACTAAAATTGGGATATTGGATAATCAGAAACTTTCACTTCTAAGACACTAATTTGAGTCTTTTTCAGGAGTTCTGTCTGCTGTTATATCTGTGCCCTGTATATAAGAAAGAATGACTTCAACCCCACTCCCCATATTTGTCAGACATCTTGACAGACAGCTAAAAGACTAGCATAGAGACTAAGTCACTGTGTAGCTGTTTTAGGTAATGTTCATAGCTGAAGATAGATAAACTGCAGCAGAGCACTGGAATAGTATTCTGCACATGCCTAAGAAACCTTTTTTTTCTAATATTTTTCCAGTTTATTTTGAGAAACTGTTTTATGTCATAGGTTTCTTGATGCTTAGCTAAACATCAGCCCAGGAATGAAGAGCAAAAGTCTACAATAGTTCAACTATGATGAGGCAATCTTGGAGTAGTATTTAAGGGAAGTCCTTACAAATTAGCTATTCGTTCGTCATCATCTTTTTCTACTAAAAGGATCAGTTCTCATACTGCTAGTTAACCCATGTCCTGATTCTTCTTGGAGTCTGTGTATTACAGAACCCTCTTGGCTCTTTTTACTCTACCAACATTATATGGCATATGTCCTAAGAATAATTGAATTACTTCACCATCGAAAGCAATTTCCTGTTTTTTCCTTGAAATCCTGCCTTATTTTATACTTCTGTCTGAAATGACGTTATCAATTTATGAGTTACCTTTGCCCCAGGAAGCCCAACCCCTGGTTCTCCAACCGGCCCAGCAAGACCAGGCAATCCAGTATCACCCTGCAATGAAGAAAATGTAATGATTAGTGGTGTATTTTGTTAAAAAAACAAGCAGAGTGAGTTTTAGAGTTTAAAAAATAAATAAATACATACATAAACATGAAAAGCAGAAGACAGGAAAGCATCTTGATACCCAAAGATATCCCCAAAAATGATATATCAGGTAAATCACACCTCAAGCCAGCAATTACTTAGTACTGAAGCATTATAGTAACTAGCCTGGGTACATTCTGTTCTTAGGAAAAATGCTAGGTAACCTCATGTGGCTGACACGATTGACACTTTCTATTAATAGCATGGCTGATTTCATAGATTTCATGTTGTGTTTATGAACACAAGGATTTGGAGTGTGGATGTTACCTTTGGTCCAGGCACAGCTCTTCCAGGAGGGCCTGTCATTCCAAGACGTCCTGGCACACCAGGCTCTCCCTACAGTGAAGGAACAAGAGCAAAAGCAATGGATTTTTTTCTTTGAATGGACAAACACATCTTTTGAAGAAAACATCTGTGGAAGAATTATTAATATTTCATTAAAATCTATTATATTTTTTATTATTCTAATAATACTCTATCTTGAATAAAATCTAACTATTACAACTGAAATGCTAACTATCATAATTCTGATATATCAATACAAATGGCATTCTTCTCAGTCACTGAATAAATATATGTCTGGAAACCCTCTTCTTAGGTATTCTAGACTTAGTCTACCATGTCCAGCACTCAAGGGCTTTGGTCCTGTTTTCTAGGTATACTAGAAATATAGTATTCTAAGTATGCTGGAAAATACATGGAAAACATGTTTAAAAATACTATTTTAAGTGCATTTTTGTAATTCTTTTTATTTTACCGCATTCTTTTGTGTATAAATAGCAAAAGATTGCATAAGAAGTCAGAGGATGGACCTGGAGTAGTAGTTCTCTTATTTTCAGTAGCTGTTTGAATAGAAACTTTGAACCCATAAAAGAATACCAGCCATAAGCTAGTTAAAGGAAAATAAAGCCTTGTAACATATGTATATTCCAGATATCATGCTGTTTTACCAAATATTTTAACATAAAAGTACAAATATTAGTGTCCCTTAAATTCAAAAATATTTGTTGATCTCTTAGCAAGATGCACCATAGACCCACATAAACATCTAGAAACATTTTTTAAAACTTCAAAATTCACTATCTTGCTTCCCCTTCAGCTTTTAAAATAAATATTTTTCCAGGAAGTACGTTCATACCAGGCTAGTTATTTTTGAGATCTAGAACAAAGAACTTTGACTTCAAGGGGCTATTCTGCAGGCATAATGTGTTGATAAACATACCTTAGGTCCTGCAGGGCCAGGCACTCCTGTTGGTCCTGTCAATCCACGTATTCCTCTCTGACCTGGATCTCCCTGCCAAAATGGAGAAGACATGTCATACACCTAAAATGTTTAGAATGCGTTACTTGCAATTAATGGTAAATTTCAGTGAAAGACAGTGAAATTCCATTTTAACTGATGCAAATGAGCAGTTCCTATTGCCTTCTTTGGGTAAATCAGTCAATTCTGCTCAGTACTTGTCTAGTTTTGAATTTGCATACTTAAAACTAGATAGTTGTAATTTAAGTAACTTAACAATATTATGAAAAAAACAATATACAAAAGGAGTTGATTGCTTCTTTGCAGGTGAAGAATCAAGTTGTTAACATGAAATAGATATTATTTAAAAGCAATAAAAAAGTTCACTCAAAGGTAATCTGTATTCAAAGCCAGATTTATTAGAAACAGGGTCACTCAACTGATGACAATATTCTGTCTAATTGATCAACTTAATTTTCCAGGTAAAACAAGCTAAGAATATATAATATAAAGTTTGTAGAGATAACAACTAATTAATTATTGGGCTGTACATGGGCTGTAATCATTACAACAAAAATGAAATATGTGAGTCCAGAATCACTCTGCAAGAGTTCCAGTACAGTATTATTTTTTATTTATTTCCTGCAACATGTTATCTGTATCTATTCTCTACAATGTAATTTTAAAACAGATGGATGCTTTGATTTTCCTTCCTTCTGTCAGATCAAGTGTCCCAACAAAAAATCAGTAACTCTTTGTGGATTGCTGGGACAAGACACTGTCACAGATACTGGGAATTACACGAGACTGTAATGCTGTCCATTTCTGGAATTTCTATGAGTAAGATGTCCTGGGAGTTTTTTATTATTATTATTAGAAAAGTTATTGTCGCCATTTTAGGCTGAGACTGATACAAACTGCAATAAATCACTTTTAGAAATCCTCTTTAGTCTGTTCTTCGGAGTCTATTTTTTCATTATTATATTTGTCTAAAAAATAAACAAGTGAAAATCTTGACAAAGTTATTCCTGGAGCATTGCAATTTCCAATTTTACCTTTAGTAAAAAAAAAAAAATCTCACCTTCTCCCCCTGTATTCCAGTCCCTGGAGCACCTTCAGGACCTCTGAGACCTGGCAGTCCTGGTTCACCCTGTAATAGAAAAGTTAAAGCAGCACTTCGGAGGGTTTTAGAGACATTGTGCAAGATAAACTCTACATTCAATTGAATATGGTAATTAAAATCACAGATCTTTTCTAAATTAATGGCAAAACTCCCTTGATATTGGGACCATTGACATTAGAGGGCCCAGAATTTTCTTTCAGTATTCAGAAATAGTCACTGTAAACTTGGGGTGGAAAGCATGGAGTAGCATGTCACTGAGCACTGACTATATAATCTTTAAATATAGTAGCATGTTCCCTAAGGGCTCAGTGAACACTTTGAGAATCTTTAAATATATGGGCTTTCTGGTTCTAGAAGATTACCAAGGTCTAAGGCTATGAAAAGTTGCTTGTAGCCATTTCAATGATCATCCTGCTGAGTTACAGGAAATTTGGAGGATTAACAAACAAAAACAATAACAACTGTGAACAAGATAATAGATAACCACTCTCCTTAAAAAAAGATATTGCCAGCAGAAAAGTTTTATAATACATATCCATTCTCCTTTTCCCCGTGTCCATGAAAACCCTCTCTTCTTGCTTTAGATGTCAGTGGAGGGTGAGCTGAGGGTGCTCAGGGAAAAGGAGGCAGGCTGCAGAGAGAGATGAACAAACCTTTTGTCCAGGAGCTCCATCTTCTCCAGGAAGACCAGGCAGACCTGCGAGTCCTGAAGGGCCTGGCTCACCCTGGCATCAATAAAAAGTAAGTCCTTCTGTTAAATGCAGACTTGGTACTGTTCTTCCTTTGAATCAAGAAAATCTCTTTTTAAAGAGCTGGTAAATTTTATATGTATACTTATGGCAAAAATTTATGAATATGAGCCCAAATCTTGCAGCTTTTTTTATAAAGACAATAATTCCCATGTATCACACAGAAGTGGAAAGAAAGATGACCTGGAATTTCCCACTCTATTATTGTTGGAACTGTGCATTTTATCTATGCAATTAATATTACATGCTATCATTTAATTAAGTGGCAGCATTTATAGTATATACAAGATAGAGCTGACTTCAACATGATGATTCACATTTTGCTGGTGAAAAATCAGAGTAAATCCACTAAGTAGTGGAATTAACCTAGTTTATTTACATAAGACTCAAGACCCTGATTTGGTTTTAGATGAAATGGGATCATTTGGAGTCCAATTGGTTTACTCAGCATTACTATGTTTTGTGAAATTAAATAAACTAAATAATATCTTTCTTCTTTCAATCCCTCTCTCAAATCCCTAAACATGAAAGTGTATTGTCAGCCATTATCATATTTTATGTTAATCTGGCTGTTAAAAACACAGGAACTGTTTGATATCTTGGGCCCTTCAGCACAAACATAATCTGGTTACAGTTTCCTGCCTACTCCAAGCAAGCATGCTGCTTTCTGTTTAGGAGCGCAGCTTGCTTACCTTGCCAAGGTGTGAGAGAGTAGCTGTGGCTCTGTTTACACCTTGTGCTTCTATGCAAAAATGGGAGGAGCAGCACAATTAACGCTGTTCAGTGCTTTTTTTTCCCTGACAGCTTTGGTTATAATTTAGCTTATGCTCAGGGTTGCCACTTCTGACAGCTGTTTAATCTTCTGGACAATCCTGTGGATAGACTTGTGGATGAGCTGTTTGCAACGCTGCCCTGACCATGGGGAAGCTGTAGCAAAAGATTCCATCATGATAGTCTTGCTGACTTCCTATGGAGTTGGTTATTTTAAATGATTCTATTTCTGGAGATTACTTAGAGTCCATGTTGAAAATTTTAAAGACCAAGAGTCTAAAGTCTATTTGTAAACTTATTTAACTGCCTACAGAAAGGCTATTCAAAACAATTTGAAGTTTAAATAAATAATAATAATAATTCCTCTATCAACAATGTACCTTAGAACCAGGTTCTCCAATACCTCTTTCTCCTGGTACTCCAGTCTCTCCTGGCAAGCCTTGTTCGCCCTTAAGTAGAAAAAAATGTTTAAAGAGCTTTCTCACAGAAAAGATATGAAAGATTGCTTACATTTAAAGAAAGATTATTTAGTGTGATAATTGTCTTAAATACGATGTGTTGAGCACCGTGTAATGAAGGTTGAAAATCTCCAGGTCCCTCCCTAAGCATATTTTGAGCTATCACCAGAAAATTGTTGGTAGAAATGATTAATGCTGTAAATCCCCAATTAATATGTCCCCATGAATGTTTCCCACCAAAGTAGCTGGCATTTCAACAGCATATTTAACATCCACAGACAGTTTGTCCTCCACTTTCCTTGTACTAGGATCCTTAATCCACTTATACCTCTAGCTCCCTTTACTATTCTTTAGTAACTTTCAGGCATTCAAAGGTTTATCTGACACCTTTTTCAGAAAATCATTCTAAATCTCCATTCCAAACACTTGTAGGGTGACCTGTTTCACTAACAGTTCTGTCACAACTGACAGTTGTGCAAATCTGTCAAGGATAAATTATTCTGACAGTTTTCCTTCAGCAAATGTAATCTTAGTTAACACCTTAGACTGTTGTTAACTGTGAGTTTCACAACATATGCAAAATCAGATAAGGCAGTAGGCAGCAGGAGAAGAAATGTATCCAATCTGTAAGCGATGTATATATTTTTCTGAAATAGAAACAGTGCAGTGATGATAAAAGTTGTCCTTGAAATTTTGGTAGTCTGCTTTGCCAAATACAAATACTTCTTGTGGGTGAAATGCAATTCATTCACTGGGCCTGCACCTGAAGTGAGGAAGCTGCAAGCCCAAAGCAGACACGCCTTGCTGTGGCAGCGTTTTGAAGTAATCTGTTCACTGGCTCATATCCAGCCTCTGGAGGTTCTGTGGTGAGCCAAGCCAAAACGTAAACAGATGGCTTTTTATTGGAGTAGAATCTTAATAATATGTGTTTAATAATACTAATAAAGGAAGTAAAGCAGCTAAGGCATTGTTTAGATTGGTCTTCATCACTTTAACAAGCATGATCATGAGACAAATCATTTCTTAACCAGGAAACATGACAGTAAATGCAGAATAATAGCTTTTACTTCAGAAAATTCCCTAACCTTTGGTCCAGGAAGTCCCTGTCCCGGCAGTCCCCTGGAACCAGGAGGTCCTTTTGGGCCTTCCACTCCCTGAAATGATTGTTTAACTGATGATTAAAACTAAAATACTCTCCATTATTACACAATTTGCTGGAGAAGGGGGGAAATCAAAACTTTACCTTCTCTCCTTGAATTCCAATGCCAGGTAGTCCAACTGGCCCAGGTAAACCAGGAGGGCCGAATTCACCCTGGTAAACAAAACACATTTGCCTAGTTGTGTAAAGATACAGAAACAAGCTGGAACAGCTCCTGTATTAGTATATGTTGACTTAATCTCTTTTGAAGTCAGTAAATGATCTGACCTTATATTTTTTTTCTTTATGCATTTATTCCCTGCCGGTTCAGTTATTGCAGAAAAGTGCCAGGCTCTTTTTTTCCATCTAAACCTTATCTTTCCCACAGAATCAGTAGCTTTTTGCAACATTTTCTGTTTTAATATGAAGAGAACAGGTTGAACAGTTTATGAGCTATAAATCTCTCCACAAAATACAGCTTTGGCTTGGATCTATTGTGGGTACCTTGTTTCACTATGTTTTTTGTAGTCGATATCAGCTCTTGTATGTATGTAGATTTATTGGCACATTGGTCATTCTCTGATGGATTTATTACTCACCTTTTCACCTTTTATGCTGATGCCTGCAAGTCCACGAGGGCCTTTTGGCCCATCAAAACCACGCTCTCCCTACATGAAAAAAATAATACGGCATTAATCATATAAAAACATATGCTCTGAAGCAGCTACAGAGACTTTTTACCCTGTCATGAAGAAAACCAAAACCATAAAAACAAGAAATCAGTGCCTGCATCTATTTTTCAGAATACCAAAGAGTGTCAGCAGAGCTGACTTCTGCTCAGTAGTCCCATGGTTTAATCTCATTAAAGTATGGGGATCAGGGTCTGACTTTGCTAGAATAAAGCCTTGGCCAAGCTAATCCATTGTAAAGTGTATTTGTAAATGTCACTGTCTTTCTAAATATTTGTTGAGAAAAACAGTGGTCTTGGGGAAAACACAGATTACTGATAAGGAAAAAAATATTGGCCTTTCTTGTATTGCTGCTGGCAAAACATGTACAGACAGATAGTTCACTTGTGTAAATTGTCAAAGACACCCAACTCAATAAAGCTATGATCCAGATGGATTTTATCTCCTTGGTATCCAATTCTCTCATTGTACATTTGACTGGGATACATCTTATGACTTCTGTTTAAAATAGCATTTCTTACTCCTGATGTTGTAGAATATCTGTTTCCTTTTCCATTTTTACTGACCTCTGAGCTTCTAGCAAAAAAAAACCCACACTGTACTAAAAGAAAGCAACTGTACAATTTGCTTTAAATTAACAAGTCACTTAAATATGTGAGAGAGCTGACATACTTGGCAGCCATCTACAGGATTAGATGTATCTATTTATAGACTCTGTTGATACATGTTTGCCTTCAGGTCACATTTGACTGTAAAAAGCAGTGCATTCTTTTTCTGTAGAATCAAATATTTGAATACTGCTGGCAGAATTCCACTTTGATTAATTTATGTTATCTATCTCAACTGCTCAATATTTTAAGTTAAATTATATATTCTTCCATACGCGATCCTACTGTGCAGTGTTCCTGTGTGTTACTTGCTGTTACGTTTCTTTCCACATGTATTGGAATTTCAGTGGTGGAGGAGTTATTTCTAAATTTAACTTGTTTAAATCCTTTGTTCTGTTTTTATGGATAAAATATCTTATGCAAATACAAACGATCAACAGTTATGTTAGATAACTTGCATAATTAATCCTAAAATATATACCGATTGCTTGAAGTGATCATGTTGCCTGCAGCATTTCAGTTTAAACCCATCTGACTGCAGTATTTTGAAAAGCAAAAATCTAATATTTTTAGTAAAGGGATTGCTGATTACTTCATTTATGAATATTTTTTATTGCTTTTCCAACCCAAATTGCCTTGGTATATATAAAATGTGTTGTATGTACAAAAATGAATACATTCATTGCACAGATATGTGGGACAGAGGAACTCTTTAGTAATTTTGTCTCCCCATAAACCAGCTCTCTGTCTGGGACTGTATGCCTGGTAACATTTTTAAAGCTCTGTTAAAATGGAAGAATTCACCACATAAAGCCAGGGTGTGGATATTAAGAAGCCAGATTGGAGGATTTCATGCAATATAGTGATTTTTACTACTGTAAGACCTTTTTTTTAAATAGTAACCACTTACCCTGGGGAGTTCCTCGTGAGACAATTAATTCTTAAGTTCCATTTGAAACTGTGATAATCAAGAAAAAGCTGCATAGAAGGCTATGGAGAGAATCTATTGCAGGGCAGACACTAGAAGTTAGGAAACTCTTCTGAATCTTTGTCTAGATTGTGTCAGTTATCTGTTTAGCTCATGTATATACTGTGTTATGTTACTGTAACCAAAGGTCAAAGTCACAGCTCAGCTTAGGAGTTGGTTTTCAGCAGGCAGCAAAAAGAGCAAGTGGATCCTTTCATCTAGTTATGAGTGCTACTTTAATTTCTTTCCACTGTGTCTGGAAATTAGAAACAGCAACTTCCTTTTCCCACACTGAATTCAGACTTGTGCTAAACAGCATAAACTAGTGGCCAAGATATTTATGAAGCTTAGAAGCCTGCCTTGAATAAGATCAAAGATACCTGCATAAAAGCATTTAGAAAACAACAACAAAAAAGGCTTTTCTTTTCACCAGAAGGATTACTTCTGTAGTTGGTTATGTAAAGTCAGGCTTAAAGTGGAGGCTGTTGTAAAATTAAATGTTACTTTAAGTAAGCGTTACTTTATAAAGTAATTTCTCAGATTCACTTGTGTGTTATGGACTTGTTTTGGTATGCACTCATTTAATGGTGACCCTCTACTCTTAAGTCGCAGTTCTGTTGCTGTACCTTTGCTCCTGGAAGTCCTTCTCCTGGTGAACCTCTTTCTCCTTGAATACCTTGCGGTCCTTGAGGCCCCTGTTAACATAAATTTAAAATGGCCTAGAATATATATTAATCATGCAAATCAACAGCAACGTATTCTGTGTCATTGTTGGTTTAAAGCAGGTCTCTGAATTGTGTAGTTATAACCTGTTAAAAATAACACAGTAATATGATATTCACAGTGAATCAGTGAAGAGCATTCTGGCCTGCAGCCAGAGGCATACAAGGCATACAAGATTACTTTCTGGTTACTTATGAATCACAGATTATATAGTTTAACATACTTTATATGTTTTAAATCTTCACCCCCTAGACTCTTCTTTGGTTTACAAATTGTTACTAACCCTTATCAATATATCAGTATAACCATGAGAGACAAGGAGAGGCAGATTAAGGGCCACACAGAATAGACTGAAGCAAATCTAGCTGTGGAAAGATTTGACTGTAATCGATTAATCATAGAATGGCAGTAGGTTTTATTCTGTATAGCCTAAGTCTGCTTGAAAATGGTCCTGTTCACAGCTTTAAAATTATACTGTATTCTTAGGTAAAGGTATCTGCACTTAATTCTTGTCTATGCTGTTACTCAAGAGACCCCGAAAGCACCACTGGCCCATTCTGAATGGCTGTCATCACTGATCTAATTAGCAGTGATGATCTCTTCAGGAGTCCTTCAATAAGGACTTTCTCCTCTAGTAGGGTATTTTTAAACAGGATTAAGATGAGTCACTTCTCTCATGAAATCTTTTTTTTTTTTATGAAAGAATCTTTTTGATTTCTTATATATCACATATATATATATATTTCTTGCTAATAGTGAAAAGGTATCTGTAAAAATGAAAGAAGGAAAATGGAAATAATTCCCGTTATAGTTACTCCAGGGCTCTCTTGATCAACTGAAGAGAATTCAATCTGCTGCACTGTAACTCACAAAAAGGTGCTGACTGGCATTTTGAAAAAAAAGGAACAGTAATATTGACATACCGTTTTTCTGAATTCTCTAATAATTTCTCTCTAATCTCTAATATTTTGAGTAAATGTCAGGAGAAGGACAGTAATACTGTTCAATTTCTGGTGCCACTTATACAACCTGAATGTCCCCAGGGGAGTTCTTTAACTATAGCTGTTCATAATGCTGCAGTGGTTGAAATGCTGCTCAAATGCATGCTCATGCAAATGTTCTAAGGGTACTGAAAAGCAGTCAACTAAGAAGTTAGAAGTTGTGTTTTTTAATATATCAAGGAACCATTTGTTTATGTATTTACTGGATTTTGCAATAAATGCCAATTTTCACAGCAAGTCTGGAGACTAAGATACTTAGAAGCCTTTGGAAGACTTCCCTATTCGTAAGCAAAATGACAAACAGATTACTTTGTATATGGGAGAGGCAGAATTAGTGGAAGGATTGGAAAGAGATAGTATTGTTTAAGTCACATATATCCCATTTTAGCAGGGGAAATTTGGAGTTTTTTCTTTCTGACCACCTTTTCCTTAACTGATTAACAAAATGACATACCACAAGTCCTGGCTCACCAACTCCTGGAGGGCCAACAGGGCCTGGTCTTCCTGTCAAGCCGATGTCACCCTTGAAAGAATGATGTGGTTTGAAATATCCTGATTTAGGTTTCTGTATGTTTGTACCATGTAACAATGCATCAAACATCCTTTATTTTAAAAATCTCATGTATAAGAATACAGGAAGGGCAGAGAAAATCCTGATATTCTCGGACTCATGCAGCTCAAAAGACCCAGCAGATGAGTGCTGTTTCACTGCATTAAGGACAGCATCATTTCTGTTTTTGAAATAGCACAAGGCTGAATTTAAAGGGTTAATTATTCTCAAGTACCTAATATTCTAGTTATTGCCCTCTTCCAAGAAATCAGCATTTCCCTCATAGCATTTGTTTTCTTTATGCCAGTAATCCAAGCCAACAAACACATTTTACATGGGGCATTTTTTGTTTAAGACTATGTATGTATAGCCACACTCCTTGGATTGAGTTATACCAACTATAAACACTATGGTAAAAAGAATAGCTTTAAAGTACATATTTTAAAATGTACTTTTAAAAGTTTGACCAAAATCAAAAGGACCTATCAAATTTCATAAAAACAGCATTTTGAGTCTTGAAGTTTTTCATGTCCCTTCAAGTATATTATCTCAGCTGCTTCAGTTTTTGCTCATATCCTAAAATACATGTAATATAGAAGATGACAGCTGCTTATACCTTTGGACCTGGCAGTCCTATTCCAGTCTCTCCAGGCAAGCCACGTGGTCCAGGGAGACCTCTTTCACCCTTTCCAAAAAAATAAGAAAAGAAACAAATCTGCTTGTAAATTGATGTTTAGGAAAAAAAAAACAATTTAAATCATTTTGTTGAACAAGAATAGATTTTGAAATTCATTTTCTCTATAGGCTAAAATTTTTAGGCCACTGGAATTATCTTACAAAGCACTTAATCTATGGCCTTTGTCATTGGTTCAAAATTCCCTTTAAGAGCACTGATCTTTCCCATACAAAGTGATACCAGGTACAGAAGAAAAAAATATTGCTTCATGTCAGAAATAACAGGCTTTCACAATTGCTGCAGCCTGTTTCTCAGCAAAATGTTCCTTTTGGTAGCTGAAGAACTCATTCCCCTTATATGAATTATTCAGTTTATATTTTCTCCCGAGAAGCAAAGTGTAATTGTGCTCTCTTAATGAAGTTCCCGTAGTTATCTAAAATACCCAGTATAACCAATGATGTTTGCACTTCCTGTTAAGCTAGTACTATAAGGAGAAGACAGCATAGAAACTTGTGCACACACAGAATCAAGTCATCTGCATTGGTTTCCTGGTGTAAATGAAAAGTAAATCCATCAGAACATAGGGATTTAATAAATGTAAATCATATGTTTTACTAACCTCCTCCTCCCTCACCTTCCCCCTCAGGATATTTCTAAAGGAGACATGATCTTTTAGCAAAGCACTGGGTGATTTCCATAGACATTGCAGAGGGCCCATTGCAAGATTGTGTCCTAAATTTCATTCCTTTTTGGTGGCTTTTAGATATTTTTGGCTTGAGTAAGCAGTGGAACTACTGATTTGCAGCCCTAGGATTTTTAGAGATAATTTGTGGTTTCAAGAGAAAAGGTTGAGATCCCAGGCAGAATTTTTGTTTGGCACTTTGGGAAAAAATAATTTTAAATTGGAAACTGAACAAATAAATAATCTGATGATCACTTAAAATATGATGCTGCCATATTTTAGGTGTTTAAGAATGGAGTAAGATCTGGACCTGAATCCAAATACTATGAATAAGAATAACTTATGATTTGCCTATGATTTGCTAGAAATGTAACATTTAACTTCATCCTCTAGGAGAAGAGTATGGAGTATTAAAAAAAAAAAAGTTGGTAAGCTGTATTTATGCTTTTTAACATTAAAAGGGAAGAGAAATCATGCAGTTCTTGCCTTTGATCCTTGTAGACCTTCTTGCCCTGTTTCTCCAGTTTCTCCTTGTGGACCCTATTTAAACAGAAAAGGTCACATTAAAACCACTTCAAGCTTCAGAAAAATAGCACTTGAAAATGTATCTCTAAAAACACTTCTGAACATTATTCAAGCTCTGCTTTCAGATGACTGCATAGATCCAGCTATTCATCTTCATCTGGAGCTAGGTTTTATCATAATGGAAGATAATTTGGTTCTCCTTTTATTTGAATAGAGGAAATGTACAGTTAAAGATTTCCCAGTCTTTGAGGGAATAGGCTTCTTGGTCTCCAATCAGAACATTGGGATGGAAAGAGAGTAAAGTACTTCCGTGTACTACTTCCATGAGATAAGAACAGAAGATAGTTAAACACTGTGAATAGCAAATGAATGATTTTGTTTTTAAATTAAGTTTATTTGCTGTGATGATTGTGACTGAATGAATTATAAGAAGGATGTAATTGTCCAGACTCCAAATTCTTGTTAAAGTTGTGGTTTAGAAAGGTATGTATTGGATGCCTTCAACTCACTGGGTTAAGAACTATATGAAAGTTGTGATCTGATACAAATTCTGAGCCAGATATGGTTGTAGAGTTTGTTTGTTTTGTTTTTACCTGTAGTCCTGTTCTTCCTTGGGGGCCAGCTGGACCTTCAGGACCCTTGAAAGGGAAATGGTGGGGGCAGGGGGGGGGAAAAAGTACCTGCATGTATATTACATATGGTCAAACTACTTTTAGTATCTTTTTACCATGTGATGTAATTCAGTTATTTTATACTAAAATAAAATGGAAAAAAATATAGAAGAGAAACATACCAAGCATCAAGTAAATATTTCTAAAAGGGACTGTGGCAATCAAAATTTATAGTAAGAATGAACAGAAGTCACTAATAAAGTCTCCTAGAGTTTTGATATTGTTGAAAATAGGCTTAAGACCAAGAGAAATTTCATTAAAATGAGATGAAGGAGCTGAGGTATGGTATCCTTGCTCACTTCATTTTTTAAAACTGTGAGCTGTTATCTCCTCCAGCCTGAGAAATAATATTTACCTTAAATCGATCACTGTGGTTATTACTGTCAAGTGTATTTTTTCTGTATTTTAAGCAGTTTTCTGAAACTTTTTGCTTCCTGAAAGTTTTACTTACTCTGTCTCCTTTTATTCCTGGAATTCCACATTCACCTCTTTCACCCTTAAAAGAAAGAGTAATAAATATTCATGAGATATATTGACTATTTCACTAGATGCTTTCATTGAAAGGTGTGACCTAAATGATATTCTGTAGCAATGGTGTTTTAAGTTCATTCAGGACGGCATCTATCTTCAGTTAGAGCACCTGGTAAGATGTTCTTGTTTCTTCTCATTCTCTAGCATTCACTAGATGTATAGCACTATACATAATAATAACAACATAAATTATCAATATGTAAGAAGAAATTTTGACTAAAAGTAGTACCTTCTCTCCTTTATATCCAGACCTCCCCTGGAGACAAAAAAAAAAAAAAAAAAAAGTAAAAGGGATTGTAAGGATAAATCACTCTGATTAAAGTACATGAAAATTTACCCTATTAAACAAGATGTAACTCCATACTCACTTTAGAAAAAAAACAGCGTTTTAGCTTCTAATGAACAGTTAGGTAGAAAAATGGATTCTGATCAACATTGCACTGTGACTATAAATATTACAGCTACTGGTCATGATAAATGCTGTGCAAACAGATCTTATGTAAGTATCATTTTAGACTGGGATTTTGATTATGTAAAACAGATCAACTACTATTAATATCTGTGTCTTAGTGGGAAGCGTACTAAAATAAAGTGTCAGGAAAAAAAGGATGGCTGACTAACTAAAAAGGATGTAGTGACTGAAAAGGATATATTGAACAAATAAAACAAATGGAGTAAAATGATTAATATACAAAAAAAATCCAGAATCAGGCACTTAGAGGCTGATTCTACACTTATCTCCTGTATGTATTCAACTCAACAGTGTCTTTACTATTACACATTGGACTCCAAAGTTCAGGATGGGATTATAAACTTTGCTTCTGATGAGGAAACACAATGCTACACCCTGTTTGCAGATAAAGTCTCTATTTGCCAAGTAAAAAAAATGAAAACTGATCCCTGGAAAGGCAGGCAGAGTTAGCTACTGCATTGTTCCTAGATTATCATGTCTTCCATACTTTTTAGATTGACTGTGTATTACCAGGGATGTACTTTTTAGATCAAATTATTATTCCCTTGTTAATAATTATTCCCTTTCTTTAAGGAATGATAATGTTTTCAGTTCTTCCTAGTATTAATCATTAGCTGCTAAACCAGAATTGAAACAAAATGAACACTGCTGACTGAAGAAACAGAGGAAACTTTTTTTTTTTTTTTTTTTTTACCTCTTTTCCATCTCTTCCTGGGAGTCCATTAAGGCCTGCCTCCCCCTGTGAATAATCCAATATTAAAATCAGTAACATCAGGAAGAGGTATGTTGTTCCTTTTATCTCAGAAACATACAAGCTCCATCTTTTTATACTCTAATGAACTATATGGCAGATACAAATGTTCTTTGCAAAGTGATATTTTATCTTTATTCCTGCAAAAATAGTGTAGATTTCAGAAATTCATAGATGCCCATAAAAGGGTACTATTACGGTAGTCTTTCTGTAGTAACAAAATTCAGAATTTCTTTCCTAAATCTTAAAAATATGATCACCTTTGCTCCTTTCAGGCCTGGAGCTCCGTCATCCCCAGTGCGACCCTTTTTGCCCTAGAAATAGCAAAACAAAGAAGCAAACAAAAAAACCTCTTATGTTAGTCAAATAACTTTATTTGACAATATAGAGAGTATAGTTTTTACATTTAGCTTTTAGTTTTCTGTGATTTTTTAAAATCTTTGTAATTACCATACATGTAATTACCATAGTAATTACCATCTTGAAATAGGACTTCTGGGAACAACAGGAACAGCTCAGATATAGACAATGATTTTTTTTCTTTATCTTTGTTATTAAAATAAAAATGTTAATGGCTTTTCTGATGGAAAGATGGTCATTTGTTCATATATCTTGATTTACACTGTATATCAGTTGTCAATAAAACAAAAGAAAAACTGACAGCTACTTACAACAGGCCCAGGAAGACCTCTTTCCCCCTTCTCACAGTTACATATGGCAGCCTGCAGGCACTTTGAATGAAAATAGTTCAAATCAGGACATTTTAATGGAAGAGAGAGAAAACATAAACATTGGTTTTTCAATTTCTGGAGGCTTAATCCAAGACAATCATGAAGAAGGATATGTTTACACATTTTACAGAAATCTTTTGAGTGTCGATTTACCACTTAACAGGAATGTGGCCTCCTACTCTCCAAAATTCATATCATACCTCCTCCTGAAATTTCAGGCATCCTATTAATGTTTTTACCTCCAAACTCCTCACAAGGTCAATTTCTTGTATGCTGTGTAGTTGTAGAACACTCATCTACTACTACTCACTGTAAATATAACCAGAACATAGAGGTAAGAAAGATCTTTTGGGTATCTTATTCCACTTTATTCCAGTGTATACAGGATAGAGCACAGCCTAGCCCTAGCAATATCTATAATTAACAAATTAGAACTCTGTCTTGCAAATACACCAGCATGCAGTTTTACTTGTGGACAATCCTATTGAATTGAACATATTACTGAATATATTACTAGCTCCTGGAGCTACTAGTTTTCTTGAATTATGTTTCCACAGAATAATTTATGTCCATGAGAATGGACATACTTACTTCTTCTTCATACTTACTTCTTACTTCGTACTTAAAATCATACTTACTTCTTCCTCAGTCAGATCTTCCTGTGAAGAAAAATATTTAAAAAGCCTAAGCAATGTAAGGTCGTGATCCAGCTCTACAGGAAGAATAATGAAAGATGTTAAAATCATTTGTTTCAGCAGTTAGTTAATTAAAATCATGAAGAGCAGGGGCTCAAGGTTTAGAGCCAGAAGCCAGAAGCCATTTTATTGAGCATCAGACCAAACTTATATATTCTCCGAGTATGTGAGCATGCACAGTCCACGTGCTGTCCATGAACTCCCTCCCCCTGCCTCCAGCCAATTCCTTGATTCTGTTGCTGGGTCCAGTCCTGCTACCAGTCAGCAGGTAACCAACCCGAAACTGGCAGATCCAACCTGTGTTTTAGTTTTCTCTATCTGCTAATCTGTTATTCAGCACATTCCTAACTTTCACAAATTCTCACAGTTTCTCATGGTTTCCCACATTGGCTAACATGAACTAAGCTTTAACTTATGAAAAAGAAAATCTATCAATCTTTCTGTTCTAAAAATAATGTATAACTTTCAAATACTATTATAGATTGGTCATGACATAAATCACTGACTCTCCCTGTCCAACAACAGTTTGATACATTTACAATGGCAAGCAAACCCAAGACAACATAGTTAGCTAGCAGATTGAAACAATACAGCCAAGAACAATATTTTTTTTCCAAAGTGCTGGAAAAAAGATGATTGTTTTATGCATACTGTTAGGCTAAACAAAATGAGAACAGTTAGTTCTCTTTGTGCAGTGGTCAGATCAGGACTTTATCTACAACTTGTGCCACTTATTCCACTGGGGTAGGAGATGGCTCTATTTCCCCTGCTTTATGTTTTCTTAAAATGTCTTTTTTTATATGTTTTTTTTAAGTCATTCTTTTTTTAATCAAGTTCATATGCTTAAAAGACACACACAAAAGTTCCAGCTCAACTTAGAACTTTCTTCCGCATTATATGACAGACTTTCTATGGCAATTTAAAGATGTCTCTGACCAAGTTCAGATTTGATCTAAATAGATAGGTCCTTTCAGGTCTACAAATCTATTTTTACTTTTGCAAGAGCTGCATTTTTTTCATACAAGGGCCAAAGTTGTACTCCTTACTTGCCACAGAAGGAAGCACTCGGGTGTTAAAAATTGCTTGTTCTTTTAAGCTTTAAAATACATTTCTTAGAGGGATAAGCAGATAAAAATAATTCACAGATTAACATATCTGAGTTAAATTCTGTTCTGGCTTCAGTGTTTTGGCTGGGAAGATTTGTGTAGTGGAAAAGGGAGAGAAAAGAAACCTATGCTATAGCATAGTAACTTTATGATGAACTTCAGCACTTAAAAGCATTAACATTTAGCAGTATTGGGATTAAAGCAATTTTTTTACCTATGCTCCTCTAGAATTTCCAAACCTCACTCCATACGTACCATTTCCTTGAGAACTTTCTGCACAGTTCCTTTGTCTTGGAGGTTGAAAACGAACCTTGATGCTGGGACACTGGCCAGGAGCCGGAGCTTGGCAGCATTGCCAGCCTCCTCAGCCACTCTGGTCATTCCCATTGTGAAGAACACAATTCCTTGATGTTTAGCATCTGCTGTAGCTGCAAAGATATCTGGGTTTCTTGGATGATCTACTCCGTCAGTGAAGAGTAGAGTTACTTTCACACTGCCTGGAGACCCTTCAGTCATGTAGAGCTGCGTGAGGTTAGTTATAGCATATGTTGTATAGGTGCCATGACCTATGTAGGTGATGGGAGCAATGTGGGATTTGAATGCTTCAGGACCTTTCCAGTCCCGGAAAGTTTGCTCTATGGAAACAGTGCTGCTATACTGGAGTAAGGCCATTCTCCAGCTGAGGCTACGTCCAGAACTAAGCTGCAGACTTTTCATTCTGTCTACTGTTTCCAATACAAATTTTTTTTGTTGTTCATGATTATAGTCTTTAGCACTTTCAGAGCTGTCCAGTAAAAAAGCAATTTCCAGAATGCAATCGTCATCTAGAATAAACAGTTAGGTGAGTTGAGTGACTTCATACTAAAATACATTCTACCATTATATGTATTTTAGGATTCAAAAGTGGGAGTTGAATGACTGAAGTTTTAGAAAACATCTGTGTGAGTCTCTCCTGAAGACAGAGCATGTACAGGTTTAAGAACTTCCTCCAGAGCAGATGCCCCAGGGAATAACAGACTCGTGGAGGTGAGATGATTTCAAGAAATAAGGAATATTGCAGTGGCATTTTTTTGCATTCATTCTGTCTTCTTACCTGGTATTACACTGAATATCCTACTATGATAGGAACTGTGAAAGTGGGAGTAATCTACAAGAAGATGGTTTTTATTGAATAAAACACTAGAATAGGATTTGACAGAGTTAGATCTTGTCCCTGGCACTGACACGTACATCTAGTGACATGTAATTTTCCAAGAGTGGGATCTCCCCTTGTGTTCACTGGAGAACATTATTTCTGATCTACGATATATGAGCTGAGCAGTGACAGTAACAGTTGACCAATCAACAACACCAAAGTTATAAAAGACTCTTCTGAAGTACACAAAGGGGAGGAAGAGGAAGGGAGGAAAAAGATAGATGTGCAAAATAAGGCAAGTGAAAATGTAGACTGAAACAAGACAAACTTGAATGGTATCTATTAGAATCTTCAATTCAACCAGGTAGTCCAGAATTTTAATAAATGAATCAAGAAAAAAAAAGTAAAGCTATTTTAAAATAGAAAAATTTACCTTGATCACTTGGGCTGGGGTATTTTTCTACTGTATTTGACAGGATGTGTTTAGGTTTTGCTCTTCTCAATCCGTATCTTTTTCCTTCCCTGAGATTTTGTGCTGCTAAAAACTCATGGTGTCCAAGTATCCACAAAAGCCACCAGAATATGAAGAACATTTTTTGTTGTTGTTCCCTGAACAACACAAAATAGTGATACGCAAAATACATGACTTTGCAGTACAAGGATGATAAAACTTAGCTTTGCTTCTTTGACAGGTTGTGCAATACACTCTATTTTAAAATACACTCCCTAAATAAAGAGCTGTTTTGTTTTGGTAAGGGCTTTTCCAAAATATCTAATAAATAATAAACAGAGACATATTAGGAGTGATTTCAAGTATAGTGCATGTAGGTCTAGCACACGACAAACTGGAGACAGACATTTTAAAAGCATTTTCAGTTCTCTCCTGCTGTGCACTTCTCAGGCAGCACGGGCTGTGCCCATGGAAGAAGCTGCATCCTGAGAGACGTTCACAGAGGTGCTGTTTTTAAACTGCCTTGCTCACAGCTGGCTGGGAAAGAAGAAAAAAGCATGGAGTCAGACTTGAATTTTTTTCCCTTGTTTTTCTTCCCTCAAAAACTGTCCTCAATAAGTACTTCCTTCTGCCCTCCGTGACAGTTCTTTACCCTTGGCTGTCTTACAGAGGAATGGTTGTGTCCGGGCGTGCTGTCAAGGCCTGAATGCGTGTGCTGTGTGACTCTCGGGGTCTGTGGGCACAGAGTGCTCAGCCCAATTTCCGATGCTCCCTTTAGATAGGACTTATTTCTCCTGCAAGGTCTGAGCTACTTGTCCTGGACTCCCAGGTACAGCTGGAGCTCCTGGGCTGCTCAGGTACGAACACGTTTGTCACATCCCATTTCTGTTTCACTGTCCTTTCCCTGCAAACTATTCCCACATAGATATAGCATGTAGCAAAAGGACAGCTTGGTGGCAAGAATAAACCTGCCACAACCCTGCACTTTCTCTCTGAACATCTCTCAGAGAAGTGCCTTGTACACCTGTGTGTGCAAGGCTTCTTAGCTCCAGCTAGTTTAGGGCAGGATATCTGGTGCCGTGGGCACAGAAGGGACAGTGGAATCCTTACCTCACTACTCCGTGGCAAGGAACTCTGCGGAGAAGCAGGATGCTGGCCTGGGCTCACTGGTAGTTGTCCTCCCTGTGCTGAGTGCTCTGTGAGGGAAGGAGGAAGAAGCAAGGCTGTAAACTCCTGTGGGAATTGGTGTCAAGTGTCAGGAGACAGGGAAAAAGGGGAAGAACAAGGCTTCTCACTCCCCCTTCTAGCTATCTGCTCTTGTCTCCTCCCCTCCAGACTACACACATGCACCCTGGCTTCTCTTTCTCCACTGCCATCCCTATATATAAATCCCCATCCATACCGGCACATGCAAACCACTGTCCCCACTGCAGAACACCTTCTTATACCCCACCCACACATGTTCACTCTGCTCTCCTGCCACCACCATGCACCTTTCATCCCATCCTTCTGCACATTTCTCACAATTTGGCAACTTTCAGTACTGACAGTCATGTTTTCAACATTATCACAGTGGTGCATGTCTGTAGGATGCCTTTTAGACCTAAATGAATCTTCCCATAATTTCATGTAGTTAGATCTGGGAAATTAAAGTATATGATGATTAGATTAATTCCATGTGCTACCATATTCCATACAAACAGCCTGAATTTCACATGTGCTCAGTCCCAGAAGTTCCCCCACAGGTGAGTGACAGCCTAAACTTCTTAACCAAAAATGCCACTGAAACCTAAGTTAGGGGGTAATGGATCCTGAGGGCCATCTCTAAAACCAATGATTGCATATTGTCACCTTTTCAAACATCCTCATCAAGCTTTTGCATTAGGAACAAACATAGTAAACAACGAGATTTCCACAGAAATACATAGTCATCATTCAATAGTCATATTAGACTGGACCCATCTTTTTGTACTTGTGTGCACTCAAAAAGGAGCTGGTGCTAACCGCTGTCCTCTCCTTCCACCAGCTCAGACTTCTGCTCACGTGATAGCCACAGCCAAGGAGACTGAGAGGGCTCTGAGAAAACAGCTCCAACTTCAAATTAAGTAGGTGAGAGAGCTTTTTATGAGACATAGGGCTGCTACATTTGCTGTGGTTCTAGCTCAGCTTTATAGTCTTCATCTTTACCAGTAATTAGTGCTATAATTGGTGAACTGGGATGGCTGAAGTGCACCTCCTCATAGTGTGGGGCTGCTCCTCCTTACCATCTCAGATATAACTGTCTGTGCTACACAGTTACAGTGCAGAAAGAACATTGTTTCAAGGTTGTCGGGGTGGATGATTATTTCTATTAAGCCACTTTTGATTTCTTATAACTGACGAAGATAGATTTTGGTTAAGGGTTGTATTCCCCTTTAGGAAACACAAATAATACGATGTTTAGCTGAAACAGACACAATAAATCTCACATAGTCCCCAAATCTACTGGGAAAAAAGTAATGCTAGCAAGAAAAATCTTCTTAACTATGATTGGGATTGTGTGCCTTTTAGAAGCAAAACAATGTCATCCTTTCATTTTTACTGCTAATTCTTACCTTAAGATCTACCTGGTAAATAATTTCTTAAATAAATAACTGTGTTGCTTGTATGCTTAGTAGTACATTCTTGGCTTCAGGGTATTTCCTTCTGTTGATGAATGATGTTTACCCTGAGGACATTTTTTTTCAACCAGGTGCAACTTTGAAAGCTTAGTGGGGCCCTCACATTTTTATAGCTGACTGCTTAGGATGCATGGTATTATTCTGTGCAGAATTCCAGGTATGTAACATACCACACAGAACACTTCTAGACTTGCTGTCTTCTAAAGTTGTAGTGTTCTCAATACTTTGCTTATAACAACAGTTCATCAAAACGTAAAGGATGCCGATGTTATACCAGTGATGCAATTGCATGTGTGCTATTGATGCTTCTGAGGAAACTCTTAAAGCTAACAGTAAACTTTCTTGTCTCATTTACTACAAACTTTAACATATTAACATATTTAACAAATTAGCGCCAAGTGAGTATTTAAAAAATTCATGATATTTTACACTGTGTATATTACACTGTATATATTTTTTAAACAAAAGAAGTGTCTTAAAAGCTATTATTAGAAACATTCATGTGTGTTTTATGTGCTTATTACTTTGGGAAACCAAAGTGATAGTGCACGTGTTTGGTGCTGCCATGACCATTGTATAGTTGGTAGAAGCTTCAGAGCTACGTGCAAGGCGGCCTTCAGGGGATACTGAAGGAAGAACTGGGGCTCGGAGATGCCAGTTGCTTCAAGTATTGTGACTTGCTGTGGCGGCAGCAGCCCATACTACCACTTCCCAATGGGCAGAAGTAGCAGCAAACCTGACTCTTCAGCATTTATTTTCTTGGCCATCTGTCCTTCCTCTCTCCCACCCATCTGTCTGTGTGTACATCTCTTGCAGATTGCTCTGGCTCTGATTAGCAAAATTTTGTACATTTTTGAGAAGCTGTGGGTCATTTCTTATTAAACTGGTTTAATTTATGTCTTCTAGCTGGGCATTACATCATTAGACTCACTGCCCTGTCTGGTCCTTCTTCAGCTGCGCAGCAAGTCTGCAGCAGGATTGCAGACAGGAGTAGTCTGGAGCCACTAGAATTGGCATATATGGCATCTGCATATTTCCATATGCTGAAGGAATAATCTGCAGTCAAGGAGGCTGGATTTGGGAGCAGTATGAAGCAGATAGAACATGCCTGTGATTTTCCTCTGTGCTCACGGTAGTATTTAGTCCTAAAGAGCTTGATGTAATTCCTCTGAATGCATTTTCATTTTTTTGCCACTTCGATGTAGATAGTGCACATATCTTTTCCACTGTGAACTGTTAAAAATACCTACATTTCACAAAATCTTGTTCTAGCATTTCATTGCCTCAGGATAGTCTTGACCATTTAACCTGTATGTGTCATGCTGTAATGGTATTTCTACTGCTCATGTCTAAACTTATAAACTCTAAACTCATGTGTGAACTTTCTAGTGCTTATATCTAAACATTTTGTATTTTAGAGTTGAGGGTGGGTCTTAAACTGGTGACAAGCTGGCAAAACTCTACCTCAGTTCTTAACACTATTTTCAGTTATTAAGAAGGTGGAAACATTTAAACATATATTTGTAACTGCATCTTGGAGAATGAAAATAATACACAACTGTTTCTAAGGCACTGTGTTCGGACAGTCACTCTCATCCGTGTTGCTTTCCTATTGCTGTCCTTGAGGAGCGCCCGCAGCGCGGCCCCCCGCCGCCTTGTGCCGCCCGCTGCCGCCTTGGCCGCCCGCTGGCGGCACGACCTGCC
>VWPW01017979.1:302328-363107 GCA_013389825.1 Crypturellus undulatus
TATATATATATATATATATTTAGAGTGAAATAGCAGCGAGAATAATTTTACATGCTTATTTGATAGTGGAACCCAAAGATCTAATTAGGATGAAGAGTTAATTGGATGGAACACAGTACAAATATGATTAGACTTAAAGATACTTAGTTTAATGAAAAGCGTTGCTTGAAATAGCCATTATGCCCTCTATATTTAGAAAAAAGTGTAATGTGAGCAGTAATGAAAGCAGATTCTGTAGCCTGAATTTAAAAATATGACCCATAGGGAAGCACCTACACTATGACAAGTTACCTGCTTTCCTGTAGCATATGATTGAGGATATTATAGGCTGCAATTGCTTCCTGTCAGAAATTGGTCAGATGCTACAGGTTTTTAAAACTCCAAAATAATCTCCCTCTCTGTAGACCTTAGATATTCTGTAATATGGGAAATTACTTATTCCTATGTTTTAAGCATTAACCAAATCCAAGAGAAAATGATATATTGAATAACTTACATTTTGACCTGATTATGATACTGTCAAAACCTAAAAGTCAAACTAAAACTGAAAGCCGTCCCGAAATCCCTCGTCCTTCCCTTTTTACCTCAGGACAAACCTTTTGCCCTTCCACAATCCTGCTTTATGGGGATTTAAACATCTCTGGCATAAAAAGTCATCAGCAAACTGTGCGCTCTCATATACAATTGTACAGAGATCATTGTGAAGTAGGAAAATACAGAGACTATAATGTTGTACCTTTATCTATGACCACTGTAACTCTAGTTATGCTCTAGTTGTGGTCTGGAATAGAATTTGCTCTGCTGACCCTATCTTGCCTTAAATTTGTGTGAAGATTCTATAGTCAGCTTTAACCAGTCAGCTTCATAGTTGTGTATCTGACCTTGTATATTGTGCTGTATGTATCTCGATCAGTTTAGGTAAGAAGTGGCTAAATATACTTACATTATCTTTTGTTTTGCAATCCTGTTTGCTGTCTCTTGTAACTTAATCCTTAAATAAGCAAGTTACTGTGTGCAGGGAGATATTAGGAAAACAAGAGATTGGAAAGAAGGAAGGAGAAGGAAAGGCGGTTTAAACTAATCCTGATGCTGTGATAAGTGAGAATATAGTAATGGAAATAAAGTGAAGGGCATCATTTACTGGAGAAAAACAGTAAATGACTTTTGGTGCTGTGGCTCTAAGAACAAAGTTTAGCTTTAATGTTCTCTCTCGTCAAAAATAACTTTGTGCTGATGATAACAGATTCTATAATTTCTTTTGAGTCTCTATTAATTGTAGTCAGTACTTCAGTATTTTAAACAGTCATAATCTGATGATGTTTGAAAGAGTTGGATAAGTAAAACTGGAGCAAAGTTTTGTGTATTTTGAATGTGTTGCAAAGAGTTTTATTGGATCTAGTTTACCTGAATTGATTTACAAGAAGAAAAAGTTTCTGTAAAGCTAATGTATTATTGTTTTGGTGAGAGCTGCCAAAGCCCAAAGAAGATGAATTATTGGCAGTAAGGTGCATAAAAGAACCGGCATGATTAAATCATACAAGGAGGTCCATGTTAATTATTGAGAATGTACATGTCTCTTGAATTTTTACTCGGTCTCTTTTATTGCTGCATAAAAGAGAAATCTCTAATTCTTTTGGAAAAGATAAATATGATTCAGCAGATTTTTTTCTCTGTTAGTTTTTACTTCTGCAGTTCTTAGTATAATCAGTGAAAAGTAATGTTTTTGTGTATAATCAGTGAAAAGTAATGTTTTTGTGTTTTTTTTCTGTTTGCTCATAGGATGATGACAGCTTTTTAAATAAAAACTTGACCATTGCTATATTTACCTTTGCTCTTCAGGTTGACAAGCCTGAAGACCATTCAGAAATGGTATCTAGTAAGAATTCAGGAGACTGATCACCTGACAAGTTGACTTGAAAAGTTGGCGTTGACAACAAAGAATTCTTGTTTGCTTCTGGGAAGACTAAATATATGTTTTCTAAAGTCTTTCATGCTTTTTATTACCTTTTTCTGAAAAACATGTTATTTTCTTCCTGCAATAGATCAAGGCATCTGATGTTTCATTTGAGTAATGACTAAAGAGAACTGGTGACAGAGGGCTGATAAACGTTAGCTGAATCTGCTGGACTTTGGAATTTTCAGTCATTAGTGTAAAAGAACCAAAGTTTAACCTTCTGTCCCAATAGTTAGAGTTTTTTTAATCCAGAAGAAAACTTTTTAACTATGACTTGGGGAATTTATCTGTGTACTTTAGGAGTTTACTTTGCTGAAGGAGGCATATTTATTGGTATGTACGTGATCTCCCATCAACTTTTCATGGGTAGATATCAGTACTAACATATCAGGACTGTTGGATCCTCACTTCGTTTTCCATTGTGCTGTCATTAACTGAGAATTCAGTTTAATAATTCAGTGGTCTAAGATATTAGATCTGTTCTCCTAATTACTTCTGGTGAGTATTTTGGCCAGAACACTACAGTATAAATTAAGTAAAAATTTCAGCTCAATATGAGGATTCAGACTTGTGGACTTCAAACAAATGAAGCAGCTCTTCTGTCATACCTCATGAGCTACGAAGGCTTGTCGACCTAAGGCTTTTTCTTAAGGTATCTCTGAGATTGTCTGACACAGGAAGAGACAACTCTTACCTTTTTTTATAAAAGGTAAACATTAAACAGTCTAAAGAAGAAAACAGTTTAAAGAAGAAAAGGAGTTTTTAATATCTAGGAGAATACGGCATGTAACTTCCTATTTACTTCTAATGGCCTCAGTGACTCTGACTTTACAATGACACTTAAGCACAATTGTTTAGGTTAAAGAAAAAAGCAATGAACAATCCCTCAAAGCCTTCTAACAGTGCAGCAGTTACGATAGGTATGTTCTATTCCTGTGTTACATGTTTTTCAAACTTGTAAACAACTATTCCAGCAGAAAGGTAGCTAAAATGGATAAAAAATTGTTCCAGTTTCTTGACTCTGCACTTCTACTTACAGTGTAGTGCAGTTGCACTAGAAGCTGAAGTGTTACGGGTCTGAAGCTTACGTTAAGCACCATAAAAGTAACTTTTGTGTGGCTTGTAATTTAAGATCTTATCCTGAGCAATGTTGATAAAACGAGTAAAAGAGCAGGAGGTATCCTTTACCATGGTAAGGCCTTTAAAAGTAGCCTAATCGGGCAAAAGCTGAAATTATGGAACTGTGGGTTATATAGTAATAGTAACTACTATGTGCAGAAAGAGCAATGAGAAGGAAGAGGTGTTTGATTAGGTATCTTACAAAATACAAAACAAGCCATTAAGTTATGTTCTGATGGCAAGCATTTATCTCCTAATGCTCTATTTTGTCCCACAAGGGGGAGAGAGTTTTCTTTTTTTAATTATTATTGTAATCAAGGGATTACCTCGTATGTTCATGAGTTTGGTCTGTTCTTGTAAAAGTGGTTTTGCAGGTTGGCTGAATTGAGTACTATTTTGAAAGTTAACACTTGCAGTATTGTTCTGAAGTGATCTCATAAGAATTGCTAAAATCTGGTTTATCTCAAACTATTCTGATTTCTTCAGTCTTTCTTTTTTCCATCTAATTGCCAGTTAAACTAAACAAACATCTTCGTATTGTAAGTATCTCAATATGCAGCCAAGTAGTTGGCATTCATTTGGTACTGAGAGGCAGATATATTTTTGTCATTCACTAAATATAATTCTATCATCTGCAAACCTGGTGTCCTAAACCATGTTTTCTTTTGTTTCAGGTCATTACCCCTTTTTTGACCCGGAATTCAAATTGACATGTCACTGATCTGAAGGATCAGATTTATCTTTCTCACGTGCTTTTGAAGGACTGTTGTTGAGGTCTCTGGAGCATTACATTCTCAGTGTTGGAGGGACTAGAGGTAACAGTTCTCAGCATATGAGAGTCCCACTTTGAAAGATGTTCAGTCTGAACACGGCTGAAATTGCTTATTAACAGGGTTGTTTGCCCCCACGCCCTCTCCAAAAAGAAAGAAAAAAAAAGAAATAATTTAACATATAATACGTAGTACATACTGTTGCCTTTTTGATAACTTTTTGAACTCTGTGTTAAATAAGAGTGAAAATAACTCATGAGGCAGACTAACATTAAGGAATAATAATCTTGTCTCTTACCAGATTTGCTCAGTGTTAGCTCTTATAATATCATGTTTGGATTTTCTTAGAACAATTGCCAAAATGAATGGTATACNAAAAAGAAACAATTTAACATATAATACGTTAACATATAATACTGTTGCCTTTTTGATAACTTTTTGATCTCTATGTTAAATAAGAGTGAAAATAACTCGTGAGGCAGACTAACATTAAGGAATAATAATCTTGTCTCTTACCAGATTTGCTCAGTGTTAGCTCTTATAATATCATGTTTGGATTTGCTTAGAACAATTGCCAAAATGAATGGTATACTGTTTTCTCACCCCTGCCTTTTGTACTTTGTATCTTTCTCTGAGAAAAAGTTTGGTAATTTTCTCCTGGATTTTTTTTAACTCTTGTCTATAAAGTGCCTCATATTTTCAGGTATTTTTTGCTCAAAAAGTAATGCACAGAGGGATTATGATTAAAATATTTGAATGGCTGTTCAGATGTGGATGGCAGTGGGAAGGAAGGTTGCTGGAAAAACATCAGGAAGATGAGAGCTTCAGTCTTGCTCTTTCTTCAGCACAGCTGAAGAGCGAGCACAGGGAAGAGCGAGCACTGAAGGGCCAGGGCACTGGAGCAAAAATGAGAAGCTCCATTCTTCAGATAGAGACAGCCAAAGAAATCTGCTTGGAGAAAGGAAAGTACTAAGAACTTTGGTATCCAAAGAGGTAGTCGGGGCAAGACAGTTTGTGATTGCAGCATGGAGCACAGGGACATGCAAGCTGGACTGCAAGCAGTGTCAACCAAAGGGATGGTGGAACGGGTAGGTTTGTAGTTGTTCAATCTGTGTCCCCTTTTTTCACCCTTCAGGCAGGGAAATCCTGTCACCTCCATAATATGATTTTTTTTAACCCTGTCTCTGGTAATCTCATGTGTTAAATTGCGGGTCCCAAAACAGGATGGTAGTTCTCATGCACTGCTTTTGAGTTCCAGGGCACTGTGATGCAATAGCAAGTTAAAAGACAGAAGCTGCCATGTGCTGCTGACCAGGAGACCTTGAGGAGGCTTCTTGCCATGATGCCAGGTGTGTTGTGCAATCCTTACTTTGCGATTTCTCTTCTGGTTTGATTTGCTGCTTTTGGGTTTAATGTTTCTCATAATCACATGGGCTGGGGATCTACCTTTGATCCAGTGTATGTTTTCTAGAAATGTCTCTGATGATAAAGGCACATTAGGTGCTTGAGAGCCATACCAACCATGGCTCTCATTTCCTTAGTTTGAGATTAGGTGGATTTTTAAAATCCTTGAAGAAAAAACTTCCTGACAAATAACTGTCGTTGTTTTAAGCACTGTAAAATGTGTTTGAGCTTACATGAGAAGCTTGGTGAGCTCCATGCTGTTTTCTGCTTTTCCTTCTGATACACAGTCAAAATCAATACTGGCTCTCTACATAAATTTCATCCCTGTGCCCTAAAATAGGACTTTCCTGTTTAAGGGAATTCATGCTCGCACTATATGTACCTGGTGAGATTAGGTTGTGAAGTCCAAATACACATCAGTACTGTCCCCTCTATGCAAACTACTTTGGGGAACTGTCTGCTTCCCCTGAAATCTGATGGCTTTGGTGTGAACTCAGTTTTGGCTCAGGTAAAGGTATAAGCAAAATGCCTCAGGAGCCTCATGTTTGTTACATGAGACTCTTTATATTGTAGAACAGCAAAGATGGATGAAATCTGAAGAATGAAATGCTGCTGCTGGGGACTGTTACCCTGGTAGAGATTGGGTCATTTTTACTTGAGATTTGAATGTCTTGTCATACCTGTATTCTCTCAAAACATGAGCACATCTATAGATAGGCTCACTTTAGTATGACTTAATAACAATAAAAAAAAGATCTTGTCATGTTAAAAGCATAGACATTTAATGTCGAACCTTCACATGAAGTTGGAAACACAGATTGTAACAAAATGTTTTCTATTTGTAAAAACATGAGTTTATTCAAGGACGGACTGACCACCAGATTACGAACAATTGCCAATGACAATTACAGCTTTACTGGTCAATGAACTGGGCAGATTCTCAGCCTCTGCAAACTAGCCTAGCCCCAAAGAAGTTCAAAAAAGACAAATTTATATTCAGGTGGATATCTGACCCACTGCTTGTTCAACTGAATGCACTTCATTCTTTTATTAGCCATCAACTTTTGTCTTTGTCTAGTAATACCTCAACCACAAACCTCAACCTCAATCAAAAAGCTACTAAAGGTGTAATTTAGAATGAACAGCCACGTTGCTTACACATTAAAGAGGCATTCTAACTCAAGTTAAAAATTAAAGACTTGATTTTTAACCAGGATTCAGTTCTAATTTACAGCATCAAAACTCAGCCAATTCTTAACAGCCAGATAGAAACATTTTTTGATTGCTTGCTTTCAGCAAACACAAGGCACTAGCACACTTCCCAAGCTGGATTTTGAATTAAAACTGGAGTTCAGTAAACAAGTACATGGCCCATGTTTTTTTCATTCCAAACTTACAGAGATGTAGTTTGCATCGTCTTAAACCTGAAATAGTATCCAAATCCATTAAAAATCCATGAATCTACTTCAATCAGAGAGCAACCCATTGACTTCTTAGATGACAGGAAGCCAAGTAGTTTTGGATGTAGTTATGGGATATCCTTGGGGTGTTTGAATCTGTTCTTGTGGCTCAGTCTCACTGAAGTACCATTTGTTGGTGTCCTGTAGGCACTGCAGGACACAGACTTTTGTTCTGTGACAACAGGTGACATGATGTCATAGGAAAGGAAGAAGGGAAAAAATTAAATGAATTCAGCTGAGAACAGCACTGTCCTGTGCTCGATCCTTACTGTCATTCTTGGTCAGTGAGACATCTGGGCTGATTATTTCATTTGTCTCTAAGTGCAAAGAATGAGACATAGGGAGGAGGATGTATTCTTCTGCCATCTCAGCGCAGAGCTTCCCAGCATCATTGACTGTGTCTCCTCTCCTGTTAGAGAATTCCTCTACCCACCAGCCTCTGAGAAGTACATGCATATAGACATGTTAATGCTGAATGAGGTGTCCTTGCCTGATTCCAGTTATATGGGAGTCAGGCAGAACAGCCTCTCAGCGATTGTATTCAGGTGACTATCAATACCCAACAGGAGAGTATGCGCTGCTCCCAGGTGGGTTGCAGCTCCCAAGTTCTGTCTGCCTGTTGTGGAGACATGAACTGGTTCAAACCATTCCCCTCTTAATTAAGTATGGTTAATCTGTGCGTTAGCTTTTCAGGCACCCATCTGTACTGGGCGGATTTGCACGATCCCCTCTGAGGACCCCCATGCTTTCTCCCCATTGGCGTTGTTGGGGGATTAAAGCAACAGCGGCCCCATACACAAACGCAGCTGGTTCCGTTTGGTCAGCCTGAGCCTTGCTGTGAAACCACGACAAGAATTCCAGTAAGTTGGCAACAGTGAAACACAAAGAAAACAACAATAGGAAAAGTCCTTCCGTGCAGAAAGGAATGTTTCAAGCACTGTTCTCCTACAGTGAAAGGAGAGAGGGTAGGAGGGAGGAGAGAGATTTGAAGAGGGCAGGTTCCCCCCCCTCCTCCCCCAGCAGCTCTGGATCTTGTGATGGAGAGATCTTATCCTCTCTTTGTGATTCAGAGGTGCCAGGAAGCTAATTGAATATTCTGATCTGCCCCCAGTGTTTCTTGTGGCTTGACCCCGGTGCTGTGTCGTACCACTACACCAGACAGCCCTGAACCTGCATAAATCACAACCTTGCAAAAGCCTACACTCAACATTCCCCCCCACGCCCCTCTCTCTTCGCCCCCCTTCCTTTCTTAGCTTGATAGATAGAAAACCTTTACGGAAAGGTTTAGGGGGGATTAGTGGCCTATAAGACCTAGGAAAAAATCTACCTGGTAATAAACAACAATACATTCCTTCAGAAGTTTTTCAAGATTAATGCAAGCATCTCCACCCACTACTAAAAACCGCAGTCCGCTGCAAAAGAAGGAGAAGTCAGTGCTTGGAGATAGCTGCTAAATTCTATCACCAGTGTCAGCAAACAACCATAGCAAAGTAATGAACATGATATGAAAATAACAAAAATAATACGTGGCATTTTTAAAGGTGATGATGATAAAAATTAATCTGACGGAGCTTCTTCCAAGATAGATAGACCCCTCTTTTTCCCATAATGTGTATACACTATATATATATATATGCATATATATGTTTGCATAAATATGTATGTGTGAATGTATGCATAGAAAGGAACAGCTTAGCATAATTTTCTACATAGTAAATAATTTCTAAGCAATATCAAACAAAATAGACATCCAGCTTCGCAGAGTTTATGCATGATACTTCTGAACCTGCAGGCAAGGTCTCCAAAATGCTTGTCCTTTTCCCAAGACTGCAATATCAGGGTATCTTTGTCTGTGACGGTGAGCACTGTTGTACCCATGTTAATAGGTGTATGGTTCCTGAAATGCAGGCAGACATTTCACATATACTGTATGCACTTCTGCAGGAGGGTTAGAATTAGAGTAAGGTGTCTTCCTTTGGTATTGTAGCCAAAGCACTTTTATGAAACTGACCGTGTCTCCTGAGAAAATGCAGAAGTAAATTTTATCCCTACAGTTTTCCTATGGCAATATTTCTGGGAGGAATACCAAAAAAAAAAAAAAAAAGTTCAAAGCTTTATCCTACCGCTCTAAAGAAATCGGTGGGTATTTTTTTTTTTTTTTATGAGAAGTATTTGTAAGGCTTAGTTGTCAAATGCACTTCCTCACTTAGAGTGTGCCTTTAGATGTTTTGTTTGCCATTTGAAGTCCCCCCGATCTGCTCGAACTACAGAGCGTGGTGCCAAGGGACTCGTGTAAAATCACTGAAGTGCAGGGCCTTGGAGGCTCCTGGCCTGTCCTGCAAGGGGTAGGAGGGGCAGTGCAGCCGCTGGCTGCAGGGCCTGGAGCGCTGCCTGATTCCTGCATGCTAGTTCCGGGGCCGCTGGGTATAAAGAGCTTTATGCAATGTCTGGAGGGTGGGAGTTTATAGAAAACGCGATGTCTCAACAGGCGAACACGCCTTTCTTCTGCAACTAGCGGGATAAGGAAAAGACACCAGGCTCCTTGTGGTGCTGCTGGGCAGATCAGCATCCCGGAGTTGAGCTGCAGGTTTCTGAAGGAGCTGGAACCTCCCAGCCCAGATGGGACCTCACCATCGGATGGATGGAAGAGCAGCAACTGCTTGCAAAGTGCTTATATTACTCACTGCATGCATAATGCAGGCTAGTTGCCAAGGTAAGCACTATGCTCCAACCTTTCCTGAATGGGACCTGCTCACACCATGAGGAGCACATCTCTGTCCTGGGGACATATATGAGAAAAAAAACTAAAGTAGCTGAAGTAGAGGGTTAATAGGGGAATTGATTCAAGGGGAGAAATTTTTTTTCCATGAGCAATTTGATGAGTTTGATTTCTGTTGAGGAAGAGGAAGCAGTGCCTTTAAAAAGACTGCAAAACCCCACCGAGTCTTTAGGTGCACTTCATCTTGGTTTTAAGTTATCCCAGGATGTCTGTAATTTTTTTTTTCTTGATCGTACAAGACAGCGGGACATAAATGTTAAATTTGGAAGGGAAACTTAGATTTTGCAACTCCATGGTCTAAACTCACAGATGTAAATGGGCAGCTTTCCCCATGGTAAGCACTTTCCTCTCTCTGGATAAGGTGCCCTGCGAAATACTCACTGCAGAGTTCTTCAGTTTTTCTATTCCTTTCTGGGGTCCTTCTACCCTTCTTGTTACTGAAGTGTGTGTGTATTTTTGCAGCCTGGAATTCACCTGTGTTCCAGAGCAAGTTTGATAATTGCTAAAATTGTATCTGTTTGTGTTTAATTAGGTGTGCACAGGCTACAGCATTTGCATACAGATGTGTGTAGGGGGAATGCTGTGGACAGGTTTGCGTACGTGTTGGATGCACAGTCCTTTGCGGAAAGCTGTAAGAAAGAAACAGATGCTTAGCCTGGAGCACAATAAGCTTCCCTCCCTGGGTCTCAGACACAGATTTGAAGTTGAGAGAGGGAGAACTTTTTCTTTGGGCATTGCTGTTGCTAGGCGACCTGGGGGAGCATGTGACTGCAGAGCGGGCTGAGCCCCGGGCTCTGCTGCTCCTCCAGGGCTAATCTGGCTCCTGGGGATGGAGTAGCTCTGTCTCCAGTCCCTCTCCCCGGCGTATCAGTGCCGCCCCTTTCCTCCTCTTTGCACAAATTAATTGCCCTGCAGTGATCATGCAACCTTTCTTTTGGAGTAAGAGTGGCTGAAGCACATTTCCATGGCCCTGTGTACTGATCTGGCAGTCCTGCTGATGGTGTGTGTGTGTCTATTACGTGTGCGTTCAAATTGTTAATCTGCTTTCTTTGCTCAACTCTTAGTTTAAGCTCCTTAGACAGAATCAAGTAAGTAATTATACTGCAACTGCTGCTAGCAGCTCCCACTTCTGAGCAGGGAAACAGGAGATAGCTAATGTGCAGCAGGAGCCCTGCAAAAGCTCTAGCCAGGGAGGTCACACTGGGCAGAGAGTTAATCCTATGCACTATTATTTTACATTGGATTGAATGGAAGCTGCAGTACTGTATTAAAAGCTAACTATTTTGGAAACAACACATGACAGGATAAGGGGAAGAAAACCTAAACTAAAATCTGTAGGCTGTGGAAGCACAAAACTTACGTGCTGTCTTTCTCCCCACCGCTTCCTCCTGGCTCCCACCCTCTTCGTAGCAGAATTACTAATGAAACAGTATAGTTTTAGTAATGGAGAAACTGATACTAGTAAAATCTCTGGATGGGAAACTTGGCCACAGTGTCATTGTTATATTCAAATATTTGGTGTCCTTAAGTCCAGCTCCATGAATCTTGAGATCATGCCTGACTAGTTTCCTTGTCCATCTCCCCCAAAAGTAATGAGACCTCCTTGAAAATAAACCTAAATGTCAAAAGAAAAATGAGGAAGATTGTATTATCATTTCTAACATGCATTATTTTTAAAACTGTTCCCGTCATGTTTTTTAGTATGTGAGGTTGACAGTACCTGAGTATTGCAGTACAAGCTGGATGTTTCTGGAAGTACTCTGCCTCACCTGAGCACTTACTCAAATGCTAGTATGATTCCTGTGTTACTTGTCTAATCCCAAATTTGCTGGATTTAAACTTACCATTGATAAGATGGGTAAAAATACTGACTCTTGTAATCAATAGCAAGGTAGGCCTGGTTCTGCAACTTTTATTCTTTATGGCTTGCTCTCTACATGTTAACTGTTACCAGAAAAGATTGCAAGTGGAATCCAGAAAGCTACCTAATTAAGCGTTGTGTCAAGAAGGCATTGCAGGCCTAACATTCATGTTTGTTTAGAGGAATCTCAAGGCTCTTCACACTAAAACGTGGTTATAAACCATAAGCGCTGGACGGGTGTTGCACCCTCAGCAGTTTTGCAGAGGGTAAATGGGATCACTAGGACAACTTTGCAGTTGAACAATGAGTTCTTTGGTGTTCTGCAAAGCTTACCAGGTCTGCATACTCTTACACTGCTCCACATAGCATCTGTTATCGGGCCCACCTTATCTAACGTGAAAGGCCTGCTTTACTGTTTATGATGAGGCCTTAGTACCTGGGAGTGTTTGAAGTTTTTCTGTTTTTAATGGGTCCATGCTGGTGGAGCTGGTATTCATAGAAACCTGCATTTTGCTTTGATTTTTCTAAGAAAGAATCCTTCTCTTCAGATAAAATATGCATCCTTTGCAAATATACTCTGTGTGATATTTCTATAACCTTTTTATTTCAGATCACTTAAATTTGCTCCACTGTTGCTTTTTGGTGTCACTTAGGTCCCTAGTGACCTACTTTCAGTAGATATGATATAAATCATGCAGTAAACAAATGTATTAGTATTAAAATAATACTAATCATTATATAACTTTGATAATGATTTTTGTTACAGATTAAATTAAACTAATACAAGCTACAAAATATTTCCAGTCTCACTTTTTTAAAGCTTTGACACACTTGAACTGACTTTTAGTTCTGCTACAATTAATTGTAAAGTAAAAAACTACTTTTGTAAGGCCAGACTTTCTTGTACTGGGTACTTTACAACAACATGTAAATTGATGTAATGTTTCTTGTTTCTTTCTTTTTTTTTTTTTTTTTTTTTCCTCCTGTTTCTAGTGGATGCTTTTGAGGATGGTTTTTATTTCTGCAGTTGCTCTTCATGTACGATATCAAAGCAGATAAATGCTTTGGTGTAAATTATGTGTCATCAACGGTGGTTGTATATTTTCCGTGTTGATATATTATAATTTTGGTCTAAGCTTCCAAACTGTGGAAAATGCGGCTGGAAATATAAGTGTTTCTGTTAATGCGTTTTTTCATTACTAACACAGTTATTTATTGTATGCTGCGTTGAGTTAAGAGGCCAGAGGATGATGGGTCAGTTGATTTCTGATCCGCATTTTATTTCTTTTCCAGCTACTCATAGTCTGCTGACTTGAATGTTTCTGTCGTGGTCACTAGAAGATTTTTTTTTAATGATTTTTAAATCATCCATTCCATACACATCTTGGTAAAACATGATTTGAACAGAAACCTTGATGTAACACCGGAATAGTTTCAAATTTGGTTTACATTTTAAATCATGGATAAGTCATCAGTTTAAACCCAACTGAATCTATGTCATATAAGGAGGTCCTGTCTATCTCAGAGATAACAATGAATGTTTGGGTGACCTGAGGTCGGTGAATGCAGCAACCGCAGGGAAGAGCTGCAGCAACTATTACTCTTTCCAAATTGGCATGGAGAAAGAGGCGTTTCCACTAAATATTGCAATAGTAGAATCTTCAAATTAATAATAAGTGCTTTTTTTGCACTTTTTAACTTCACTGATGTATACTGATGTTGCAGGCCAGAGTCTGCATTTGTACCCCCTGGTACAAAGCTGCACATGTTGAAATGACTGTGAGCCTTGTCCAAAAGATTGTGTCCCTGCCAAGGTCCACTATTTGAAGACCTTTCCAAGGGACAGAGGATTTGGAATTAATGAGAGGGGAGAAGGGAAAGTAAGAGAATAAATATACCAGTGCAGTCCTTGCTGACAGTATAACATACACTGCACACAGCATGTGGGCAGGTGCGTTGTCATGATCCTGCACTTTCCTGGGTTCCATTGGTAACGTGCTCAAACATCAGGAGCAAAACTCCCATTCAGTGTCTGTCTGCCTGCTTCTAAACTTACTTCTTTCTTGAGGGTTTGAGAATTAAAAATATGTATCAGTGAAATGTTACTTGCGTTTTAATAAAGAAAAAAATGATATTTCTATGCAATGATAGTCATTACTCCAGAGTAAGGCTGTTTTTAATGGGCAGCTCTATTTAGGTACATCTCTTGAATTTTCTTAATAATTTACTTTCTGTGTTGTTAAGCAAAGCATACCAGGAATTTGCCAAGTAATCAACTAAAGTGAAGAGTGGGACATTCTCTGATGTTTTAGTTAAAAATTGAAAGAAGTAGTTGGATGAGACACGTTTAGATTTAGGTCTTTTGCCAACTGCTAGAATTACAGTAAATAATTAAGCTACACAGTAGTGAAGACAAACAGAGACAGAGCATCTAAGGAGATTTCAGCTAAGATAGATGTGTGATATATGCAATGCTTCTATTTCCTTGTAAGACAACCCAAAACATTCTTTCATATATTGAGCTGATTGGAAATCTGAGCAATGAAATCCAACTGTAATCCAGATTTACTTTCCATGTGTTTTGCAGAAAATGAGCAAAGATTCATTTGGGGGAAAGGTAGAATGCCGTTCCATTAAAGCCTTTTAATTCTTTTCCTTTTAGGCTTTCTGTATTGACATGAAATCAGTCATAGTATTCTGAGCCTCTCCCACACTGTGTGCTTTCTTGCACTGTTGGTTATTGCCAGATCAAAGCTCACTGATGTTTGTTTTTATTTTCTGATTTTTTTTTTTTTAGGAACAAACCTGGCATTTTTCTCTCAAGGTTTTCCTTTTAACCAAATAATTCTTTTTGTTTAGTTGAGCAATAAGCATTTAGAAAGTTTTAGAAAGTTTCTTTTATCTTTTATTGGATAAAATACCATTCAGTTTTCTTACTAAAAAAGATCTATTTTAGATCTGAGACCTTGGAAAGCTCTTCAGATTAAACACATCTATGTAATGTATGGGATCACATTATAGTAGCTCTTTCTAAGCAGGCATTTGTAATTGTTTCTCATCTTCTGGAGTTCTGCTTAAGAAGTTCTGGAACAATGTAACACTTTCAGAGTTTTAAAAGGAAATTACCCTGTCTAGAGGATATTATGGAAAAACATTAGAGGTCTAATTAGTGACATCTATGTAAGAAAAGTCAGTCACTGGGGCTAATGAGCTGTGATAATCGGATACCTTAAGTGAGTTAGCTTCTGTTAGCTTCTTTTTAATAGTTTATATTAAAACTGGCAAATAAAGGCTGATGGTGTTTTTCAGATTACTTAAAACTAAAATATAACTTCTTCATGAGATTTAATAATTATTCTTAAAGATACTGTGAACCATTTCTATTTGAAGACAGAGCCTCAGTCTAGCCAGTGTAACTCCACTGATTTCAGAGAAATTACTTCTGAGTTATTTTGACCTAAGCAAAAGAAAGATAGGAAACAGTCAGTGAAGTGAGGAGTAAACATGGCTTTTTATAGCTTATCATTGTTGGAGATGTGGTTTGAAGTCCACTTTACTTTATTAACTGCTTTTTGGTCCCTTAACTCAGCACATTTTTAGGACAGTTTAAGAAAATTAAGTTTAATGAGTAAACTTGGGAATGTTTAATGGAATGGATGGTCTTTAGCGGATCCTCTGAGTTTTTACTGACAGTTTCTAGCCTTTTAATGTTTTCTTCATTTTGCGATGCTTAAAGTGGATTAGAGATCTAAAGATCATTGTTACAGGTTTTGTTTTGCATTACTGAAATGTGGTATAAGAGGTAACTGAAATTTTTACAGTATGAACTGTTAAATTTTATGATTTTGACAAGAATAAATTACTGTTGTTTAACACTGAGTCGGAGCCTCAGCAGAAGGGCACTGTGGCATGTCTGACCACTTATTTTATTGTGCAGGCAGGTCCTGACACTGTATGAATCTGCTCAGAGTTGAAGAATGGGGGTCCCATACGTAATCCCTTTGATGGTGATTGCAGGTGCATACTTGTGTGGATCAGGGAGTATTGGGGTTTTAATTCCTTTTTTTTTCCTTCTTTTTCTGCAAGAAAGTCGGTACAGTACACAAGATATCTCAAGAACTGGTATGTTTATATTTAATGCTCAGATAGTGGTTTTCATCTTCTGAAGCCATTATGCACTTCAAGTCAAATAAACATACCGTAGAAGGCATAGTTTGGTTTGGTGAAGCATAGGGCCTCCTACACAGATAAATAAATCTCCCCAGGTTTGCCCAGGAGGAGAATGTTTTCTGTGTAAAGTTCACATCAGTCAACAGCAGTGGAAACTTCCATTTAGGTTTGACCAAGCCCTTGTTACTGTCAGCGCTGTGTTCCTCCTGCTACCTGCTCTGTGTTAGTGACACTGCTTGCCAGACCTCTCAGTAAGCTGTGGAGGAAAACGAAAGCAGACCTAGGGGTTTGAGTAGGTTCCTGATGGCTTGGCAGCACCCAGAAGGATCCAGCAATCAGAGTTTGTACAGGAAGACGGCCTCAGCATTGAGTGGGAGAAAGAGAAGAGTTAGAAAAAGGGAGAGAAAGAGAAACCCATGGTGGTAACTGTGGATTGGCTGAGGTGCTGACGCAATCCTTGTTTAAAGCTACCTTTAAGCACAAATAGAAGACGTTTGGCTAGAGTTGTCTGCTTGAGCTATCATGAGCCACTGTTAGTAGTGCTGGAAAACCTTTGCTAAGGTTGTTTCATGTAAACAGCTGACTTGACTCGAATGGGACTGCTCATGTGTTCAGTTTGAGCAAGCTGGTAGGGCTGTGCTCTGCCTGTGGTACAGTAAATGAGTTGGACCGTAACCAGGAACTTAGAGTACTGCTGCGTGATTTTTTTTTTTTTTTTTTTTGCTTTACTAATAAATTTTACTGCTGTTAAATAGGCATAATAGGTTTTTCAAGCTATTGCTGCTTGAAGCAAATGAGCTAATAATGCATCTGGAAGGAGTGACAGAGCTTCTGATGTTTTCTGTATGATGCCATCAGTATGACACTGTTTTTATCAGTTTTGCAGTTTTTGAATTTTCTCTATCAGGTCAGCCACAGAATGCACTTTAAAGCCTGGCCCGGCTCGTGGAAAATGAGTTGTATTTCCTAGTATTGTGTACTAAGAATTTTTTAAAAAAATCTTTTTATTACTGGTGTAGTACATGAAAGGTATTTACTGGAGTGATTAAACTGGGTCTGCTTTGGTTGTTAATCTGGGCCGTGACTAATTTCGATTGGCCAAATCACTAGGAAGCCATAGTTGTAGATCCAGTCCCTCCGTGTCATTTTGCTCGGACAGGAGGACCATCTGCTTCAGTGGGAGTTTTCCCTGATAAAGAGGGCAGCAGCGACAATCCGATTTCTGTGGCGCTCGGAAAAGAAGCGATAGCTGTTTGTGGAGTTTCTATTATAACTGTGACCGTGCAGAGCCTGGGTACTCTTGTGCTGTCAGCGATGCGAGGCAGAGTGGGAGACCCATTTTTCCTGCTCTGCTCCTCTGTGCCTGGAAAGGAACTTTGTGTAGCCAATGTCATCTAAAGGTTTGCTTTGAATATTATGGATGTTTTTCCATTTATCCTCTTCTGATGATTTCATCATCAATTTATATGTTTCATAGCACTTTTTGATCAGGCAATAATACTCGAAAGAAGGATAAAAAGTTTATTTGCTTCCACAGTCACACACTGGATTGGTAGGCTCTTACTGAGAGTAATTTCTTGCGCTGCAGTGACTCATCTGCTTTCTGGAGAGCATGACTGACTTGAATGCAGCTCCCATCTCAGCATGGGATTCAGTTTTGAGAGCAAACAACACATTTGGTAGAAAAATTATTAAAAAAAAAATCACAATTTACTGAGAAGGTAGTTCTGTTTGCTAGTGCATCTAGCAGACTTGGTTATGTAGTCTGGGTCACCACTAAGTTGTTTAAGCACTCTTTTGTTATTATTTTTTATTTTCCACACTTTATATAATTGTAAATACTTCCAACTCCTGAAGACTTCCATGGAAGAAGGAGTATGACATGTTCAGTATAAGGTTTATTTACTTTATCATTAGAAAGGAATATCACTCCTCTATTATAATTAACCCTTGCTTAAAAGGATTATTATCCCTGTCCTCATTTAGGACTAAGAATATAATAAAAGCCAGCTTGCTGTGTTTTAGAAAGTGTATGAGCTGAAACAAGATTATAAAGAAACTATTATTTTTGCTAGTTTGCCTATCATTCTGGGTGATATTAAAGATATATAGTATGGATACATGCTGTTTGTGGGCATGTACAATAAAAATGGCCCTGCTTTTAATTAATTAATTTGTGTTTCTAGCTTAAATAATTTCATTATATTACATATCTTTACAAATGTTTCAGTTCTTGTTTTTTTTCTAGAATGAGTGCTTTTAAAGTGATAATGTGCAGACCATAATCGTTTTGTTCTGAATACAAGAGCTGAAAAAAAAATACTTTTAATGTTGAGTTTTCTTTTTGGTAAGAGACTCATATATGACCTACTGAGAAATTAGGATCTTGTTCTTTTAATTATTAGTTCATATTTATACTTGAAAGCTGAAAATTAAATCAATTTGTTAAAAATGTATTTATAAAATGTTTCTATTTTTATCTGGGTATTTGCATTTGTTGCTTTTTCAGTTAAAAAGCTAAAGGTAGAGAGGATGAGGATTAGGAATATCTTTAATGTTGCTAGGAAGTATTTATAGTGTCATTCCTTTGAACTTGATGTCTGCAGGAGACTTGGACCCTTTTTCTACTGAAAAAGGGATTTGGATTAAAATCCAAATTTCTTTAATTCGTGGATTTATGTAAAGGCATTAGTAGAAATAAATCTATAGTCCTGTTATGACTGTATTAAAACATCTGAAAATTCTCCTTCCCCCAAATATTTTAACATAGAGTACTGTAATGTTAAGGTTTTTTTTTAAAGAGTTTGCATGTGAACATTATTAAAATGAGTTGCAGTGCAGTAGTCTTTACAGTGATTTCAGTTGATAAGTGTCTGTAGGTGCAAGAACTTGCACATACAAAGTGCAGAATGGGGTTTTGGAATCCAAGGTGTATTCATGTAGATACTGTGCCATTTCTTGCTCTGATTTACATTGGAAGATACTCCTTTCTTCAGAATTAATCTTCCATTTTTTTTTTGCACTGAGAAAACATTGCTTCTTTGCAAGTGGTTTTGGAAAAGAAACTGTAAAAACCTAAAGTTGCAGTTAAACAACTAAGCGCATATTGAAAGTTCTCACTAATAAATTGAAAGCATACCTGTTCATTTTTGTTTTTGAATTTTAATGTGTTTCTTACTATAAAAACTATAGTATAAATTTTTAGTAGTAGTGGGATATTGGAATCAACTCTGACATCCAAGACCTATTTAGCAGAACTTGTAATACCCATTGTTCCACTGAAATCAAGACACGATGTAATCACAAAATCTACTCCTGTGAATGTGAAATATTTAACTTGTTTATTTAAGATAGAAATAGTTCCTCCATATCCAGGTGGGTTTAGAAAAAGAAACAGAGACAAAACTTAATTCTCCATTCTCTTATCACTTCTCTTACCCTTCTGTATTTATAATCTAATAATACTTAAAATTCTACATGAGTGGATTTGTAGGGAGAGAGTCAGGACTAGAAGCATCGTTTTCTGCAGTTTTAATTAGAATTTGGAAGCCAAGTCCCTTGGCCTAGTTAATGCCAGTGGAAAACTAAATTTGTTATTTTTCAAGTTCAGTCTTTCTTTTTTTTCTTTCTTTTTTTTTTCCCCCTGTAACACAATCTGTGTTATTTGTATTTCAGAAAATTTTCCAAACAGTCTGCATCCTTTCTTGGAACTTAAAAAATGCATAATAAAATAAACAAACAAAAAAGTGTTTTTCCACATGTATTACAAAATTAAATGAAAGAATCTATTGCCATGTGATGTTGCGGTATTCAGATGTATAAATGGATTCAAAATCAGAGTAAACAAGTTTGTGAAGGATAGTGCAGTGGAGTGTTGGGCTAGGACTCCTTTCACCACCAATCACTTCAAGTTGGAGTGGAGTCTCCATAGGACAGATCAAGGTGTAAATATCCCGACTAAACACCCCAGCAAAATCCCATGCCTCTCTAGTGCACTGTTGCTTCCCAGAGTCCTCCCGCAGCACAGTGGAATATGTGATGGTGAAAGAAAGAGCAAGACAGCTTGGCCTTTGCTTGCTGGCCCTGGGGCATACAGGCGAGTTCCAGTGCCAGCCATGCTCATGCTGCAAATTCTCGGGGGTAAAACCCTCCTTTTTGTGAGCACTGTTTGTACAGTGTCAGGCACAGAGAGTCCTTTTTAACTATGGAGTCTGTAGATACTATCTTACTGAAAATCTGGTAATAAAATCTAGTTGGATAATCATGCGATAATAGATGCTGCCCTTCAGACACTGCACCTCTTCCTCTTCAGATTGTTTCTTAACTATTCATTTTTCCACATATAAATCTATATACAGAAATTTGCCAGTCATGTGAGCTAAGTGCAGACTCAGATCTGCGCTGTGTTTTCTTAGATATTCCCCATTAAAATCATGCTGTAGGATAGGCTAGATTGCAAACTTTTAGGCACAAAAAACATGAAAACATGTTCTGTACTGTATGTTCTTCAGGACTGAAAATAAATGCTTTTTTTTTTTTTTTTTTTGTAATACTAGTAAAGGATAATTGGATCTAGAATTGTTCTGTTGTAATTTTTATTTTCTGCAAGATTAGCATTAAGTATTAAGGCAGTTTGCAGATAACAGAAAGATTGAAATAACAGAGTAAAGTAGTGCCTTAAGGTAAAAATGTAGAGTTCAATATAATTTTGTCAGATTAATTCCATTTTACTTTGTAGTTTAATTAATCTTTGTTCATTTTTCTGTTATTATTGTTAACAAAATATTACTTCTCAATGATGGGATGTTTTACAAAAACAAGCAAAGTTTTCTGCTGAATTATGGATTTTCTTCTTTCTTTGAAAGTGTGGGGAAATTGAGAAGGAATTTGCAAGGTTCAGGTTCACCTCCCTGAGCATTCCAAAACCTCAGGGTGTTTGAAGTGTAATTAAGCTAGGCAAAAAATAGGACATCAAAGCGTGTGAAAGTACAGGTATATCTCTGGAATTACACCTGCAAAGCCACTATAGCAGACTGTATCTGCACATGTTTTATTGGGGGCTGCATGGAAACCAAGACTACCCTTTGTTAGAATGCAGAAAAGGAGAAAGGAGAAGTTGTCACTTTTTTGTATATGTAAAATTTATGTGGAAGAGATTTGTAGCCTGCAGCTTAATAGCCCTTTGGAATATTGCACTTGTATTAAAGGTGGAACTGTTTAGTGGAGAAAAAAAAGCACTTTCTTGGAGAACTCTATTCTTTTAAATGTAAAAAGTGTGTTTTGCATGTTGATTCCTGACAGGCAAGGCATTTACCATTTACCGATTCATAAATAGACATAATACTAAATTTTGGAAATTACCGATTCATAAATAGAATGCCTAAGGTTGGAAGGGACCTCNGTTGAAAGTTTGAATTGTAAAATCTACCCTGGTTTTAATACTTTAGATCTTTCATTTAAGCTTAACCCTTATAGTTCACAAAGGAGTTATAAACATAAAGTACAGTTTTCTTTTTTTTTTTTTTTGGGCCTGCTCTTTATGGTCAGGACAGTCATAATGCCTTTAAAATCTGTGGATGATATAATACCAGTTCTGAAGATGTGGATCAAAAATGAAAGTATGAAGGACTTCAAGGTTAATTTGGCAGATAAAGAAATGTTTCAAAAAAGCCTGAAAAAAATAGAAGTGTTTAGAGAAGAACTGAATAAGAGGTGCCTCAAGTAGTATACTGAATAAATAATGCAGTATTAATTTCTATTAAGAACTGAATGTAAAATACTCTTTTTAATGTAAGATGATTGAATTTAAGCTTTAGTTCTCAATCTAAATATTTGCACACAAACATACCAGGGCAAACGAAGCGCAGAGAAGGTTGGAAGGACATAATGGACTGTTTTTCTGCTAAAGACTACAATCCTGTGAATTAAAATCTTTGTGCTGTGAAATGCCTTAAGCTATTAGCCTCTCTTTCTTCTGACAGTGTTCCCTATGACTTAGTGTGACATTCATTACTGGCATGAAAGTTGACTACAACCTCTGGTGGCTGTGCAGTTTGACATTAGTTAAACTTAGGATACTTTATTCTTATGGTCGTTGTTCTCTCTCTATATACTACACCAGTGTAATTTTTCTGTAACTATTAAAGACAAGTCAATCTACAAGTTTACACAGGTTTAAATAGAATTGGATATAGTAGCACTTGTCTTGCAGAACAGAAGGTAATTATACCAAATAGTACGTTTTTTTTTGCGCTGAAGTTGCATTATACACTTTGGTAAGCGTTACATTTGTTTTTAATAGTTAATTAAAAATTTAAAAGGTGTTTTGTTTACTTAATTGTTCCCTCTGATGTTTGCTCTGACAAAATCACCTTTATGTTGCTTTATTCCAGTAGAAAATGACTGCCTGTTGTAATCTCTCTGCAGCCAGCTTCATCTGAGCTGGTGATATTACCCTTCTTGTTTTTACCTAAGTTAGCTGTGAGAATCCCAGGTACAACCACAAAAAGTATGGTGACAGAACTAGCATAAAGCCAAAAAATAGCAAATATAGCAAGAAGTTCAGGCATACTGCTCTGGGATATGTTCTTCCAGTGAGAATTTTGATTTTTAGTCTGTTTTCTTCAGTAATAGATTGATAGATATTAAAGATGATATTGTATGTTTGTTTTTTCGTTGGCGTTTTCCTGAATATTGAACAATTGAAACATGTTTTTTGTTAAAAATTCTTCTTCTGTTAATGTCCAGAGAGTCTTTTTTTATATAGGTTCTGCTGTTTTATAAGTTCTTTCACATATCTTTCTTGTCTCTGTTCTAGTTGTTTTCATTATGGTAGAAGGCTAAAAAAAGTATTATTGTAAAAATAAAGGAAAAACAAAATATCAACTCTTTTAATTTTAAGACTTTCAAAAATCACCTACGTACTTTTCTGCTGCATGTGAAGGTTAAACTTCATTTGTTTCACTGTTTGTTTCTAAACTCAGTGGCTGTTTACTGCTGGAATCCTGCTAAACGGATTCTGTTTGCCTGAAAGAGGTGTCTGCTTTTATCAGCATCTGCCAGAGTATATCAGAATTTTTAAGGAAATTAGCTCGTTAGTATTAATTTTTGGCAAATGTCTGACTGATTGATGAACTACCTTGCCATTTAAAAAAATTACTTACTGAAAGCAAATTCTTCCATAAATTTTCTAGTTACTAATCGTTCAATGAATCTAGGTTTCAAATAATGGCAGTAAACACAAGTAGTAGCAATAAACAAGAAGATAGCCCTTTTGACAGTTCCTTCTTTTTACTGAAATCCAGGTGCTGCAGGCTCGCATTTCTTAGCAGTTACTAATGGAAAGAATCCTTTCGGACTAATTTTTCCTCTGTAGGTACTAGTCAGTATGTCTGCAACATACTTGTTAAATGAATATTTCTTAAAATGGATAATTAAATTCATAACAAATAAATCACTGACCATCACATATCATAAAGTTGCAGTACTTGTTTTTAGCAGAAGAAACGTTTCCATTTTGACTGAAAGATATCTACGTGGTTATTGCTGATTTTTTTTTCTTTTTCTTTTATAGAAGAGTTTTTTATTTTTTGTTTTTTAGAACTTTGGTGAGAAGTGCCTTTGAAAATGGAGATAACTTCTAATTCCTCCATATTACTTACTTTCAAGAACTGTGTTTTAATGAATTAGCGTAATTATTTGATAACTCGTTTTCTTTGTTCTAAAGATAATATAAAATAGTGATCCATGAATTTTTCTTGTTTTCATTCTGTTTTGTTTTTGTAGAGGCATTGCAGAGTTCCTTGGTTATAAGTCAGCATGAAAGATTACATTTGAAAGACTAGTGTCATAATTAAATGGATTATATAGCAGGTCTGCTGATGAGTTGTATAAATGAACATTGGGTACATCACTGAACTGTGTGTAGATCTGACCAGCTTAAGCCATAATTCTGGAAGTATTACAGAGTGTAGAACTGCATGCTTAGGTATTCTGTTAAAATACCATTTCTGATACTACACAAAGGCTGCTGTGTTTATAATGCCTTCTAAAAAGTTTATCAGCATTATCACCTCATTTTTTATCACTATAAGGGTATGTTTAAATGTAGTAACTTCATACAAAATAGGCAAAATAAATTAGCAGTATAGTACTTAAATATAGTACTTAAAATATTTTTGTACTTAAAATATTTTTGACTTATTTGCAAATAACAATGCAAATTATAGTGTAATTATTTCTCGTGTTACTTGTTTAGACATCTTTTTCATTAGAAATTCTAAATCATGTGTATGTTGATTTATTTTTCTACTAAAACCTTTTTTAAAGACGTGACTGAATATTTCTGTAGCTTTGAAAACAATAATCTACTAAATGTGCAAAAAGATCTAGGTTTTACTTTATATAGTAATTCAAATAGATAAGTGGTATTGCATGTGTTGTGTTTATTATAGCTTTAGCTAGTAATCTCATATAGAAATGTTGCTCTGTAGGGCAGAATTCAGCGAGAGGGCCTGGGATTCCAGAGTGAACTTGTACATTCCTTCAGGGCATTTTTGCAAGGGAGGCTGTTGTGTTTTAAAGGTAGTTGATAAGAGACCTGCACCACCAACCCCAGACCTGCACCACCAACCACCATCGTGCATTAGTCTATAGAAGGTATTTGGGTGAACATACTCCTGTACCACTCCGTACCACCATTTATTCCAGGGAAATTTTTGACCATTTGCAGGATGCATTATAAATCAGGATGTCACTACCAGACAATCAGATTTGAACATTCCTTGCGTGAAGTAGCTTGCCTGTATCCTTTAGGAACACATCGCTTAACTGTGTTTATGTGACAGTGTTGATATGCCTGGTCTTACATGGTAAGTTAGGGTAGCATGTTATTTATGTCATCATGAATTCAAAAATAGGTATTGTGCTTTATTTATGCTGAGATTATCTACTCTGGGTAAGTTTCTTGTAATAAAACTGTATCTTTGAATTATTCTGTGGTCATTAATTAAAACAGGTTTTTTTTCTTCAGATTTAATCTTTGCTGCTGCCTCTCTTGTTTTTCGTTTTTCCCCATCTCTGAGGTGCTGACAAGAGATTACATGAAACAGAAATATGTTGAGCCTAATTACACTATAGCTCATTATTTTGGGGACTCATAAAGCTGTTCACTCCCTTTTTATGAGGCAGCAGTCACAATGAGAGACCAAAACCAGTACATTTTCTCTCTCCCTTGAGACTGGGGATTTCATTGGAAGAGTCTAATAAAGGCGTGATCTAGCTGCATTTACATCTGGGATGAAGGCTTCCTTATCAGGTCTTAATCCTTTGTATGTCAAGCAGGAGGGAATGACAACCTCTTAAATAGTTTTTGAATAGCCATAGATGTCTGAAAGCTTAAATTCTTTTAACATTATTTGCTATTCAAGTATTGACTCAAGACAGGTCTTCCTGTACTTCAGCGGAGAGACTTTATATGCTCAGGTTTTATTAAAAAAACAAACCCAAAGATGATGTAAACAATTTATAATTTGTCCCAGTGGTTATTTTTCTAGATACATACTCTTTGTGTTTTTTTTTTATGTGTACTTCATCACCATATTTTTCTCCCATTTTTGTGTGGCAAAGTAATGCTAGATTGCAGTTATTTGACAGAAACACACTCTTGTCTGTGTTGATGTGCTGGCCCTGCTAACCTGTGTATTACTCTGTTTTATCACAGGATGTGAGCGAGGGCAGTTCCGCTGTGGAAATGGTCGCTGTATTCCAGCAGACTGGAGGTGCGATGGAGCCAGAGACTGCTCAGATGATACAGATGAAGCTGGTTGTCGTAAGTGAAACAACTGTAGAGCAACCTTTTTATAATATGAGAAATACTTAGATGCCAATGTGCTCAGCTGCATCTATGGTATAGTAGGGAAGAGAAAGGGGGAGCAAACTCCTCATTACCTGAGGTGAATAGAGAATCTATTTGAGTCATGTCTCTTGAGACCATTGGGTTTTTAGTAGGAGTAAACTTCTAACATCACTTAATTAGCTTTCTCTTCAAAACCTGAGTGTCTAATAATGCCTTTTTTTCCTGATGGGTAGTGGGTGAGGTCCTAAGTAGGTTTAGAAATGTCTGTCATTTTTGCACTGATCCCGAATATTGGAAATATGTATAGTGACAACCACCATTACTTAAACTGTAAGTTTTGTGTCTTTGAGACCACAGATAATATGCTGTATCTACTGCAGGTCCTGTAGAGTCCTGGGTAGTTTTTTGGAGTGGTGCTTTTATCCTCTGTGCCAGTAGCTCAGACAGCTATCATATTCAGACAGAGTATAATATCTACCCACAAAGCTTCTCACAATCTGCATGTCAGGACATGCTGAAAATGACAAAATTCCTTCCACTGTTTTTAGAAATCTGTCTGCATTTTACTGTCTGCATTAGAATTCTTTGAGATTTTGTGGGCTATTGTACCTGTCAGGCCATTCATTTGTTAGTCTGGATTTTGCCCCTAAACTGATGTGGAAGAAAAAGACTTAATTTATATTGATTCTTTTCACACTGGATTGTTTCTTTGCTGTTTGACCCATATAGAAATTGGAGGTCATTCCTCCAGCCTGGTAGCTTGATTTGTTGTTTAACACTTCAGCCAGTCCTGTGAATCAGTGCAGTTCTGGATGAAGGATGCCTCAAACTGTAGGGAAATATAGTGGTTTCTTATAATTTGTCATTTCTGGTTAGTTTTGAATTGAAACTGGAAAGAAGGGACAGGGCTTTGACAAACAGTGGGTAGAATTCACACTGACTCTGAAAACTTAAAAACTTGGCACTTAACATGGTACATTTAACATGGTTAACAAATGAGGTTGAGTTGTTTTCATTCTCATACATGATAACAGTTTGGACGATGAAACTGAAACTTTCTATTTTGGTCAGTTAATTGTTCTTTTGAAAGAGAGATTTAAGCCATTAAAAGCTGTCCTTTGTTTAAAATTATATTAGAGTATTGTTCTTTGGTACTTGAAAAAGGAATCCAAAAGTTGTGCATGAAATGTATTCATTTTAGGTGTTTGATTTTTGTCCAAGGTCTTTACCTCTAGTATAATTTTCTACTTTCCAATCTCAAGTCTACAAAACCCTTTGAATTTCTCCTATAAAAGTTTTATTTATGTTGACAGTTGTGCTTTTGTTTCGTTCTGTGTGCACAGAGTAAGCTGTAAGAGATACTTGTAGCACAGCAGATGCCAAAAGCACCATCTTGAGAAAGAATATCATTGAGACCATAGTCCTGTCTGCTGGGCTGTGTTGTGCTAGTACTTCTACTCAGGATTTTTAACTAGGGATGGAGCAAGCTGTAATACAGCTAGTTTCAAGCATTTATTCTCTAGTGGCACCTCTGTCAGGAGGCTATTTGAAAAGTCCATGCTGGAGTTGGAATAACAGCATTCAGGTTGTTCAGAACTTACCTCATTTCTGCTTAATGAATGCATGGAGGAGAATCATGAACTTGTTTTGAAAGACCTTCTTCCTTAGTTCAAAAGCTGTAAATTTGTGCAAGAGCAATAAAATCCAGGATGAAGTGCATGAGGAGGAGTGAGAGCAATTGAGCAGACTGCCGGGAGCCTAAGGAAGCTGACTTGACACCATATATAAAAGAAGAAGAGATCACAGAATGGTTGAGTTTGGAAAGGACCTCTAGAGATCATCTAGTCCAACCCCCCACTCCAACAGGGACACCCAGAGCATGTGGCACAGGGTTGCTTTAAACAGTCTGAATGATACTTCTGGAGGATTCTTCTCTTGTACTTATCTCTCTTCTAGAGGAGCTAGTCTTCTTCCATAGGAAGGAATAAAACTGAAGATTCATACATAGGACTTCACTAAACTGACATTAGCCTTTGGACATCCTTCTGCCTCCCTGATCTGTCCGCTTTCTTTTTGTCAAATACTTCATGTGATTAGTGGAAGTTAGTTGACACTGGAACATTATGTCTCTCTTTTGTTGTTTTTGCTTATTTGCTTTTAGCCTTTTTAAGAGCCCTTTCCCAAATGGCTGTGAAATAACAATCTTCCCTTGCTTATTCTAGCACAACCAACATGTGAGGGAAATCAGTTTCAGTGTCATACTGATGGTGAATGTATCCCACAGTCATGGGTTTGTGATGATGAGGAGGACTGTGAAGATGGCTCAGATGAACATCAACAATGCCGTAAGTATTCAAGGCCTAATTTTATACCAGGTTTGTGATGTAAGAGATCATTCATGCAGCAACATATTAATAGTGTACAGAAACAAGACTGCTGTAAGTACAGCTTTTACCAGAAGGGTCTCCTTGAAGTATAATTTCTAGAAATGAAATACTCTGAAATCTGAAATAAATGAAATCTCAGAGTATGCATCTTCAGATCTTGGCATCAAATTGCTGATGTTTCAGTTAAAAATAGAGAAAAAGATAAAAATACACATTATGCATTAGTTTTATGCTTGATATGGAATATGGTAGTGTGAAAAATTGATACATAATTCTCTGGATATCTAAATATTCTGTCAGTGACCAAAAAAGATGTTTCATGCACTACATACTAACATGCATGCTAGTTTAAGAAAACAAAACCAAAAAAGATACAGAATCCAAGACTCCAAACTATTAATTTCTCTTTAGGAAATACTGAAATTTCTAGGAAAACAAGGAATTATCAAGCAGTTGAAGTAAATATTGATAAAGATTCTTTTATCATCTTCACTGATGAGATTGAACTTGTTTTTTAAAACAACAGGAGTGATTCTTTCTTATGCTCAGATTCCAGTTCAGATTCCAGTGTGAGATGAAAGTCTAGTCAGTCCATTATCATTTAGATAACTTAATCTTAGGATATCATCCCTATTAGTATTTCAGTTTAGTATGTTTCACTGTATATTAATCATATTTGAATTGTCTTTTTTTTTAACTGAAGAACATTAATGTTCTCTGTATATTTTAGAGCAAAGAAGTCAGTAGCTTAACTGCAATAACCATATTCATAGTAGGATATAAGATATTTGCTTAATTTTAGAATTTAGTATGTAAACAGCTTGAGGGCTACACACTGGTTAGGTATGTGCCAAAGTGCTGTACAGTTAACTGAGACGATTGTGGAACCAAATTACATTCTCTGCTGCATTATATGAGCGAGGAATAGAAGAACAGTAGTGTTCCAAAGAATCAGTTTTCTGCTGCTTCTGATACTAGTAGATACTTTGTGAGAAAGATAAGATTTCTTCATCTTCCTTTTTGGTTCTGTGTAATTTTTGGTTAATTTCTTCAAGCTGTATGAATAGCTTGGGGCTCCTAAATTACCTACCGCCAGGGGAAGTTCACAGGTTTAAGTTCTGGAAGAATTTCACGCACAAACCAGACGTGCTTTTAGATCTTGATATTTGTTCCCACTGAAGGTGAAAAAACAGAACTAAGGTGAATTGCTTTTTGTTCCCAGTGAGCCAGCACATGTCAGCACATTCACTGGTTATGTGTTAACTAAGGAATCTACAGAAATGCAAAATGAACAACAGCTCTGAGTTGACTTTTGAACTAAGTCCCTGTAACTTACCATAGATCTCCATGTACTCATTAATCATGGGTATTATAGAAAGGCTCTTTCAGTAAATACGCAGTGGCATCATACTACTGCTGCTGTTTTTGGGACATCTACTGGTGTTTTTACCTTTCCTCTAAAGGAACTTTTTTTTTTTTTTTTTAATCTCTGTTCTTGGTGATCCTGGTAGAGCTTTCCATTTTTGAAAATTTTGAAGTTTTTCCTGAGAGCCAGCTGGATGACAGTACTGGAGTCACACAGGCAAAAAAAAAAAAAAAAAAAAAAAGTGATTGACTTTATTTCCTAATGGGACTAGTACCCTAGTAGCTCAATTTGGGAACACTGCTGACAGAAAGAGGAGTAGAGAGTCCCTGCAGAGTGGCAGACCAGGAGCCAGCATATAGAATGGGCTGATGCATGAGCCTGAAAGAAACAATATTGCAGATGACAGAAAGGAGGAAAAGTTAGCATAACTTCACCCTTCAGTTTGAGTCTTTAGAGACCCAAGTAATTTGTCTAAGAGTAGAAGACAATTTTATTTATTCACTCAAAATTTCTATGAAATATGTGGAATCAAAGTGAAATTATGCAATTTCCACTGACACTGATGTCACAAGAAAAGATAAAGAAAAGAAAACAAAATAATTCTTGTCTCTCTTTTAGTTATGAATGGAGAATGTACCTGACTGTTGAGGTCCTGACTTTATTGAAAAGTAGGGCCTTATCTCCAACCCAGCTCTGCTTATTTGGTGTCAGTGTAGATGTTTTCTTGTTAATATGTAATATGCCTGGGTAGCTGACCATATAACTTAGAACTAGTGACAGTTTTGTCCCAGGAAGCAAAATAATACAGAAAACATTAAACTGTGAGAACTGGTAATTTGAATCTTTTAGACATAATAGTTACAAGGAGATACTTTTTAACCTAGAGGTCATTTTTCCCCCAGATCTCTCTGGGAGTGCTAATGGAAACTTCATTTTGATTGCAAAATTGGTACTCCAATTTTGGTTTTGAATTTAGTGAATTATATGCTAGTGTAAGGGAGAAGATGAAATTTTCCTCTTAGAAACTAAACAATATTTGAGGAAATTGCTTTTTGATAAATTTCAGTTTTTATTCTGCTTTTGTTGGTGATAAATAGCCTCTGTTCTCTATGCCTGGAGAATGCAGGGTAGTAAGCAGAATATACTGAAGGTAAAACCTTAGGAAAAGTTTTTAACAGAGAACCAGATTTGGGATTCTGTATCCTTTGAGTTGAAACTCAATGAGGAGATATGTTCCAAGGAGCTTGCTTAATGTGCTCTAACCATTAATTGTTGTTCAGCCCATGGCTCCAAGGCACATCCCCCAGAATTATTTTTGGATGTTGGATCCTCATCATCAATTGTCTCATTCTAAAGATCCACTTCTACTTTGTTATGGTCCTTGATAAAGTTCACATAGCCAGTGATTGCTGCAGGGAGCAGAGAAGCATTTAGTGACTTTTCACATTTGGATGTGTGTTCTAATGCATGCAGTTTGTGGGAGACTTGACTGGATCAATTTAGGTCCTATAGCGTCTTGCTGCTCAGTATTCTAGCACCTGATTCTAATAAATAATTCAAGAAACATAAATACAGTAGTGTGTTTATATACTTATTTTCACCATACACAATATAAATTCACTGGTAACTACAGTTCAATGTAACATTATTAGATGAAAAGTATAATGCAGTATCAGTGAAAAATGGGTTTAGGTCTTATTAAGCTTACGTAACATTCTGTATTGCTGAAGGGTATGTAGTAGGCAGGGATGTGAGAAGATCAGAAGTGTTTGTGGAAGGTGCTGTCTATTTGTCGCTTCCTGTTAAATTCCGCTAAGGACGTGGTTTTTGAACAGTGTGGTAAAATTGTCTTTAAGTTTCTTAGTATTTAATCAAAAGTGCCAGAACCACATGACATTATCTGCTAATACTGTATGTAGGACCTATGCCGTATGGTTTTACCTCTGCGGTGGAATGAAACATTGGCCTTGCAGAGCTACAGAGCTGAGGCCCATAGAGCTATATTGTCTGCCATCTACTTGTCAAGTATTCTTTAATTTTCCTGGGTGCACCAAGGCACAAGAGGAGAAAGTTCTGTGCTAAAGTTTGTGAAAAATAAATAATTAAGAAAAAGTAAGATGAAAGGTAGTTTTCTTGTGTAAAAAATTTTGGCTGATGGAGAGCTTCACTGAATGCCTGTTCTTTGCAGCGGGAAGGACATGCTCAAGTCAGCAGTTCACGTGCTTGAACGGACAGTGCATCCCGAGTGCATACAGGTGTGATCGAGTGAAGGACTGCACTGATGGAACAGATGAAAGAGACTGCCGTGAGTCTTAGCTCTTAGCACTAGATCTGGTTTCATTTCATCTCCCCTTGACATTTTAATCAATTTGTAAGATTAAAGGGCTTGTTGACAGACAGAATAACCACAATATGTTTTTTGTTATTGCAGTTTCTCTGCAGATTCTTTTGTGTATTAGAGCTAATATTCTGATACAGTTTCATTGTGACAGGGCTTGAATGCAAACTGCAGCCATGGGTTCAGGGTTTCTTGTTTGTCTGTATCTTAAAAATAATATATTTTTGGAATGTATCATTGGAAAAAAATCACCACCTTTAAATCACTTGGAGCCTTGGAAGACTCAAAATTAACTTTACATAATGTTTTCATGTCCTCTCTGCATACACCTTCCTGAGATCACTGGTAGCTGTAATCTGTACAAGAAAGCAGAATTTGACCCAAATCGTTTCTGTGAGGACACTTTAACCCTTTTAAACATATTTGTGTTCTATCCTGCAACTTCCCCTTAAGAGGAAGGGGGACAGGTGGTGTACTGTATTCAGATAAGACTTTTTTATTGTGTCCACAGAACACAAATGGACAATTAGTGTTTTCAGTCCAACTTTCCCAAAGCTAATGCAGCCTGTCTGGAGGCAGTCTGTCTGGGTACAGCCTCCCAAAATCCTGCGCTACCTTGAATACTGATGGAAAGCATTCTTGGCCAAAGAATAGAGGTCATATTTTTTTCAGGGGCGTTTTTTTAATACATAAGTAACGGCAGCATGTGTAACATGTCAGTTCGTTTTTGGTATTATGGAGGCACTTACCACATCTTGAGTGATATACATAACATACAAGCTGATGTTTCAGCTGTTGGAGTCTGGCATGCTTCTCAGAAAGAGACAAACTAGGAAATCTAGGGGAAAAAAGAGGATCTGAGGGTACTAAGGAATGAATAAAGAAATAAAATGTTATTAATGGCACTAGTTATGGAGAAAAAGGCATATGTACATGCTGTGTAAAGGAAGACCAATGTATTATATGGTCAGCCGATTGCCGGTGCTTTTTATCCCTGGCTTGCAAGTGGCTAAAAATGAGTGTGCTCTGTAAAATGAAAAGTGATTTAGTATTAAGTGGCACTTTGGAATAAAAGGTTGCTGAAACAGCAAGCTTGGAACTTTCTCATGTCATAAACATACAGCCAGCTCTGAAGTCAGCAGCACAAATGCCTAAATGCCAAGATCCAAAGAAACATATTTTTGGAAGAATATTTTCTGTGGCTTGGCATTTTTCCTCTTGAAATTTAGAGGAAGAAAGGAGAGTCGTAGCTTAATTTAGCAAATATATGACAGCTAAAAAAAATACTGAGAATCCTTGTTGAAAAGAGTGAATATCTGTGAATTGAAAGAAGGAGGTTCTTGGTACCTATGAGAAATCAGTGAGAGTAGTCACTGAGTAAGGCATGGGATTGGGATAGACAAATGAAATGATGTGGCCAAAATCATGCTGCAAATTTATGGCAGGCTGGGATTAGGGTCCTAAAGTTAATAGTCAACATTTTTCACTCAGGTAGACTAGAATCCACAGTGATAGTTGAAAACTGAAGTACACATTTAATTTCCCTTTTAATATTGACAAATTTTAACAAATTAAAAAGGGGGTTGGGGAAAGGGGACTAGGGCGAGGGTCTCTAGATACCTTGGCAGTAGTGCTCTTTTGCTGTGTTGGAAATGCAGATTTTGTTCATGAATCCAGTCCTTGCTGTTTCAACTAGTAGGCCCAGTGGCTGTTTGAAGGCAGCATAATTAGCCCCTGGGAAAGGTACTGCCTTATGTCACTCAGCAGCCGTTACTCTGCTTGTTTAGGAGGTGTGTTGAATGACACAAGAATGATGCTGCTGGAAGACAAGAGAATCATAAGCATGATAACAGCAAGACCCCTTCAGAAAGGCTGGTTTTTTTGCAGGGTCTGGAACTTTAAACAGAGAAAAGGAATCATTTGCTGACTTTTATCATAAACTATAATTTAGGAATTAATTTAAGTGTTAGATTTTACTGTTTTGAAGGAGATTAAAACATTTGCCTTGAGGATTAATTTTTCCCCCTATTCCCATCCATTTGTTTCTTTATCTGTAATGTGATAATATAGGAGAAATGCCATCTACGGATGACAACAACAACAACAAAGAGAAATATCTCTGGCCTTTCCCCTTACCAGATAAATTTACTCTGAAGGGTTTTGTAAGTGAAAGGGGAACATTCAGGAACTGACGAAGAAAAAGTATTTTAACAATAGTTTTTATTTAATGGAGTATAACAAGTATATAAATCTTAAGGAAGACTTCAATAACATCTCTGGAATCAGGCTTAACTAATAAAAAAGAAAAAGTTTCAGTTCTGAATAAGTTACGTTATTTAAAAAAAAAATCAAATGCGAACTGTCACTTATATGAAGTAACTTGGCAATTAATCACATAATGACATAGAACAAGGAGACTGAAAGCCTTAGCCCATTTTATTCCTAATGGGATTAACTGCAAGAGAAAACTAGCCATGCAGAGGCTAAGATAAACATCAGAGCAATGTTTCAGCTACAGGTCATGTAATTAGTGTATTGAAGCTTTTTTATTTTATAAAACTAATGTAGTTTCTGTTTTCATTAAGTATGCATATCAGACTGTTTTCCCAACTTTCTTTGAAGTCAGGAGCTAGTTATATTTTAACATTTCCATTTAGAAACTTAGGAAATGCAGTATGAAATGACAGGCTATTGGGGTAAGCAGCCAATGTCATTTTTTTCTGTATAATGTACTTACTGCTTTTAATTAAAGGTAGAACAGAACTGTAAATATCTGAAGTCTCTGAGCCTTTATAAAGTTCTTAGAGGAGCTAGTTCGTGTAAGTTTTAGGAAGTCCCTATATAGTTAAGATCAATTTTCATGGTCAACTTTATAAAGATCAATAAAATATGCAACTGAGCTGTGAGTAGAGAAAGCAAATCATTACTGCATGTGCTCCTGTAGTATTATTTCATTTCCTATCCTACTGTAAATTGTTTGGGATGTCAATCTTTTTGGACTGGAGTACGACATATTATTTCTGTCTCGTTTCTTGCGAGGTTTTGTAGCATTTATCTAGATGTTATCTCCTGCTAGAGGAGGTAGGTTACTGCTGGATAAATGCATTAATTTTTGCAGTAGCATGGGATGGTTTGTATTCTTTTTTTTTTTTTTTCTGTAAATCCAGATATACAGTTAACAATGAATATGTGTGGCCTAATAATCATTATACGCTACAATCTAAATATTCATCTAATATGAAAGGATTTCTTATGCAGGCTACCCAACATGTGAACAGTTATCTTGTGCAAATGGAGCATGTTTTAATGCAAGCCAGCGATGTGACAGCAAAGTGGATTGCAGAGATTCTTCTGATGAAGCCAACTGCAGTAAGTACCACTCAGGGAGTGATGTCAAATATACTTTATAGATTATCTTTTCAAGGTAAACGTAGCTTTTTAACAAATTCTCTGTGTACTCAAATCTCTTTCAGCACACGGATGTGCCAGTACCCAGTTTCAGTGTGCTAATGGAGAATGTATCCCCCGAGCCTTTATCTGTGACCATGACGACGACTGCGGAGACAGGAGTGATGAAATATCTTGCAGTAATGGCTTTATTTAGCTTCTTTAATTATTTTACTAATAATAGTTCAAGTGTACACCAGAGAGCAAAAAAAGTAAATTGTCTGGCTAGACAGCCATAGAATTCTATCCCATATTCTACATGGAAAGATGAAGTTATCACCTATGCTTTGACAGATGTTTTCCAAGTCAGATTTGCTGCGAAGTGCCTCGATGTTTGGTTGCTGTTTGAGAATGCTGGATACAGTAACAGTTTGCTTTCTGACCCAGAAAGAAAAACAGGCGGTTGTTCTACCAACATAACTTTTCCCCTCACAATATTCCTCTTTTATCTCTGTAGCTTTGCTTGACTCTAAGGGTCCAGAAATGTCTCTAAACCCCTACATCAGGGAACGTCTCCCAATGATACAGGGCCCTGACATCAATATTCATTGTTATATGCTTTTTACTGGTTCTCTGTAGTACAAATATCCTTACCTTAAGTACCTCTCATTATGCTCACTTTCACAAACCTCGGTGATAAGGTGCCCTGCATCTGCTTCCGCAATTATTAGAAAAATGTAGCATTTCTTTTCATTTCTGTAAAGAACCACAGTAAAGAACCTACTTAAAAGCAGAGCAAAACAGCAATGTTAACAGTACATAGGAAATTTGACACTGGCCCTCTTTTAAAAAGTTATTTTTAGAAGTTATTAATAGTCATTTATAAATGACTGTTTATTCAAAAACACGTTTCAAGTGTTTTTGTCACTTAAAGTATGTTGATTTCGTGGTGTTTCTCTCCTTAGCTTATGCGACTTGCAGAGGCAACTTTTTCACTTGCCCTAGTGGTCGCTGCATTCATCAGAGCTGGATCTGTGATGGGGATGACGACTGTGAAGATAATGAAGATGAAATAGGATGTGGTATATACTAATCTTAATTTCTTCTAACGATGGTTTTGTCAGAGAAAGACCTCACTAAGTTAATTTTATGAAATACGGCAGCTGAAGATGTATTGTATCCCTTTTCATTTTGTGAAGATTTTGGAATTACTTCTTATATATATATGTATGTATATGTATATATGTGTGTGTGTATATATAAATACATGCACGCACACACACATATATATATACATACACACATATATATTATAAATTATAAAGTATTTCTATAAAGTAAATTTATGAAGTAAAGTATAAATTATAAATTTATCCCTATGGTACTGAGTGCAATTAAATTTAGCCTATGTGAGCTTATTCCTGGTTGACTTGGTACCACCCCGTGAAGCACTTAAAAAATATTTTATTAACTTCACTTAGGTGGATGGAAAGCCGGAATTCTTACTGTGACCATTCTGTCTGTAATAAAATTGGATTTTCTGAAATACTTAGAATAAATAGATTTTACCAACTATTTAGCTACTTAGTAATGGAATACCTGAACTTCCCTTGTCAGGCAAATAATTCAAATTTTACCTTCAGAAAATTGGAAATCTAGGCATTAGGCCCGGTCAGAAATTTTCCGGCATATTGTTTTTTAAAAAGGTTACCTAATTTCCATGGAAATTTCCAGTTTTTTTCTCTCAAAGAAAACATTTTTTCTAATAAAAATAATTTGCTAATAAAATAAATTGTTGAATGAAGTCATATTTTGCCAAGATTAGACACATGAGAAACAAAATTGAATGAATAGTGTGTGATTTGTTTATTTTCTTTCACTGACCTTTCTTTTTTTTTCTTTCACTGACCAATAAGCATTCTCCACTTTTTCCAGAAATCCTTTGCTAGTGTGTTTTGAAACAACAAAGCCATTTTTTTATTTCTAGTGCACCAGTTAGGCTAAAGCTAAATGGTTTTATTATTTCTAAGCAGGAGACATGAAAAGTATTCATGTGTGTACATGACTGTTGATTGCTCTGCAGTTTGAAGGAAAAAGAAAGATCATGACAAGGAAGAATAGAAGGTGTTTCTTGTATAGTCTTTCCCAGCTGTGTGTAGGAGCCAGAAATGAAACAATGAAGGATAGAGATGCTCTGGGAAGCTTTTAAGGATGAAAGTTTAGCTTTTATGTGAAGCAAACTCCTCAGTTCTTCTTGTTTACTTTTTCCACAGATAGTGGCCACCACGAGTGCTATCCCGGAGAGTGGGCCTGCCCTGGCTCCGGTCACTGCATTCCAATTGGGAAAGTGTGCGACGGGACTGCAGACTGTCCTGCGGGAGAAGATGAAGCTAACATCACTGCGGGCAGACACTGCAGTTAGTACTGGAATCAATAGCATACATGGATGTGCATTTACATCCATATATGTTTCTCTCTTGTCTCCTAAATTATGTTGAAAATTTTGAAGTTTTAGTATTTTTACTGGATTGCCTGAGAAAGGCATGTCTGCCCTGAACATCCTTTGAAAATCCATACATGAAGTTTCACAACCCAGGATTTTAATTCCCTTATCCCCAAATGTATGCAGGAAGACAGGAAAAAGTTATCTCCTTTTAGTTTAAAAATCTCTGTTTTTTCCTTTTTATGAGCAAGTAGGAATTTTGTATAATAGTTAGAACACAAGACTGAATTTGTGTATCCTGGGCCCTGGCCAAGTCACTTATGTTAGGTTTTCCAAAAATCTCTTTTCAGCTTTGAGCTGTGCTCAAATGAACTTTCAGCTCATTTCCCAGTTGGCATATACATTTATTTATTTATTTATTTGCTGCCCTATTGGAGTCAATGAGCATACAAAGTTCCTATTAATTGAAAGAGAGGAAAAATAATAGATATTTAAACCTTATCATGGAATAGTGCCTCTTATGTCTAGTGAGTGGTATTGTTGTAACAGATGATGTACCTGGTAAAAAAAGGGTTTAAGAAAAAATGTTGGGACCAGGAAGGTGAATAGGAAGGAGGAGGAGGTCAGCAGCAGATTTGCAGTCCTGTTTGATAACCTCTCCCTGAACTGTTCATAGAATCATAGAATCATAGAATGCCTAAGGTTGGAAGGGACCTCTAGAGGTCATCTAGCCCACCCCCCCTGCACACGCAGGGCCACCTAGAGCACGTGGCACAGGGCTGCATCCAAGCGGGTCTTGAAGATCTCCAGAGAAGGAGACTCCACAACCTCTCTGGGCAGCCTGTTCCAGGGCTCTGTCACCCTCACTGTCAAAACATTTTTCCTTAAGTTCCTGTGGAACTTTTGGTGTTTAAGTTTGTGGCCATTTCCTCTTGTTCTGTCACTGGCCACTACTGAAAAGAGGCTGGCCCCATCCTCCTCATTGCCTCCCTTGAGGCACTTACAGACACTGATCAGATCCCCTCTCAGCCTTCTCTTCTCCAGGCTGAACAGGCCCAGCTCCCTCAGCCTCTCCTCACAGGGCAGATGTTCCAGGCGTCTCATCATCCTCGTGGCCCTGCGCTGGACTCTCTCCAGCAGCTCCACATCCCTCTTGTACTGTGGGGCCCAGAACTGGACACAGTGCTCCAGATGTGGCCTCACCAGGGCTGAGTAGAGGAGCAGGATCACCTCCCTCGACCTGCTGGAGATGCTCCTCTTAATGCACCCCAGGACCCCATTGGCCTTCTTGGCCACGAGGGCACGCTGCTGCCTCATGGTCAACCTGTCGTCCACCATGACGCCCAGGTCCTTCTCTGCAGAGCTGCTCTCCAGCAGGTCGGTCCCCAGCCTGTACTGGTGTCTGGGGTTATTTCTCCGCAGGTGCAGGACCGTGCACTTGGCCTTGTTGAATTTCATGAGGTTTCTCACCGCCCAAGTGTCCAGTCTGTCCAGGTCCCTCTGGATGGCAGCGCAGCCCTCTGGGGTGTCAGCTACTCCTCCCAGCTTCGTATCATCTGCAAACTTGCTGAGGGAGCACTCTGTGCCTTCATCCAGGTCGTTGATGAACAAATTGAACAGGACTGGAAGTGTCATGAGGCAGTAACACAAGGAAAGGAAGTAGTAGTAAAGAAATAGAGAAGTAAAGAGTAAAGAAGAGTTTCTCCATGGGCACAGCCCAATCACTACATTCCAATATAATGGAATAATATAGATATTCATCTTCTTAATACAGTAGGGTTTTTTTTTTTTTTTTTTTTTAAAAAGGGGTTTCTTTTTTTATTGTTGTTTTTTTTTTTTTTTTTTTCTGAATGAGCAGTAAGTGATGAGGTTATATTCCAATAGTTCTAACTCTAAGATGTGTTGTGCACAACTCTTGGGGAACCAGAGAAATATACTATGCATTGCAGATGTGCTCTCTGCAACTGTTTTCTTGGCATTCTTACTGGTGTTAGTACTTCAGAACTGTTTATATGAGACTGAATCTTATGCTTTACATGCATTTTCAAAACCTGTTATTAACATTAATTTTACTTCTCTCCTCCATTTTCTTACTTTTATGTATGTAATCACACATGATTTTGTGGAACTTGAGCCATCATTTCTTTTAAGAAGCTATTCTTTAAATTGTATATTCATTCTAGAAAGGAGCATAGCATAGCTTTGTAGTTGTTAGTAAGGCAAAAAATCTGCCAGTAATGGGTAGTATTTCTGAACTTTTTCATTTCCTTTTTAGACATATCACACTGTGCTGCCCTGAGCTGCCAGTATCGCTGTCATTCTTCACCATCGGGAGGGATGTGTTACTGTCCTGCGGGATATGTAATAAGTAGGAATGACAGCCGTACTTGTGTTGGTAAGTGATTTCAGATACCCAGTGCCTTCTTGCCGCTCATTGGGAAGCTATGGATTCCTGGAATATGATCAAGTTCTAAATGACTGGATGTACGAGCAAATAGGTAAATCAGCCAGGTAAATAGAGTAAATAGGTAAATAGTCAGCAAAAGAATACAAGTGGAACATGATGTAGCATGGTGAGTTAGAAACAAGTTGCAGAATGTTCATAACGGTCTTGCTCAGTAAGACCATTAGAGACATGGTAAGGGCACGATGATGTTTAAAAATATTTACTCTTGAATGACTACTATATTCTGAAGTCTATGTTAAAGGTCTTCCAGTGGTTAGCTCCAGAGATGTGTTTTGCTGTATACCTTGAAAAGTTAATAATATCAGTGCTTGGTAGTTCTTGAAAGTATCATGAAAACTGTAAATAATTGCATATTAAAAGGGTGCTTTATGTTTGTGCCGTGAAATGGCTCTATATCCTATGATGTATCAGTGTGTACATTACTTTTATGTTCTTATGAACTGTCCTCATTTTCATGAAAATAAGTGAGGTATTTTGGCACTACATTTTGATTCTGTAGCTGCTGTAACTTGGATGCACACAGCTTTGACAGTAAAAACAATTCATCTCAGTAACTGAAACTGCAGTAACTTCTGCATCAGGTACTGCCTCAGAAATACTTACCTCATTTCTTGCATATTTTTTTCAACCCAACATATGCTATGTGTGCTCAGAGTATGTGAGTTGTTCAGAGTCTCTCATGAGACTTTTGTCTTTTTGGGTGGCCCAGTGATAATAAGCTGCAGTGACACCAGGGACACTCTCAGAGAGGAGAGATCAAATGTCCTGACTCCAGAATTCTTCCAGATTTACTTTGTTCTTTCCTTCTGATGGAGGAAGGACCCATTTGTTAATCTGATGCAGTTTTGGTAACTCTGTTCCTCACTGTCCTGTAAACTCATTTCTCAGAGTCTAGCTTGAAAATTTGAGCCAACATATTCTGCCTCTGCAGAGATCTGAGAATATTTGTAGAGCGAGAGGAAAAGACTTGTCATCAGGGAATGGCTCGCAGTCACCAAGAGATACTTTCAGATCTTAGGCTAAGTGAATTTTATTGGTGTAAGGTCAAAAGAATAAAGCTATAGTGTTAGCAGAATGTATTACTCTTCAAAACCATAACCTTTTCAATTTTCATTCTCCTTTTTTTACTTCTGACTCACTGTATGCTGTTGTTTTTTAACATATATGGAAGCTGAAAAGCTACTGAGAGTAACATCTCTTCAATATCAAAATATGCTATCTGGGAAATGCTCTATTTTCATTTTTGTATCAACAAGTGGTTAAAAATAAAAATACTGGTAAGGAGAATATTTGAGATCTCATTTTCTCCTCTTTTGGCTTAACAGTAGAATTGCAGGTTTCCAGCAATGTAATGTGGTACCAGTTGTGCTCATAGATTTTCAAGTGAGGAAATTTAAACTTTTAATGCCAAAACCATGTTTTGGCATGGTTTAGCGGATATGGTGTTGAAGAGTTTATGGTTGGATTTGATGTTGAAGGTCTTTCACAACTGTTATGATTCTATGAATATCTCCTGGGTTGTAAATAAACACAGATGGTGTGAGACGCTGCGATGTTTAGATCTATGTTTTTTGTTTTGTTTGCTTATTTTTAAGGAGGTTAGATGTTTTATAATTTTAGGGCTAGAATGTAATGTTTTGCAGAACCTAGGAAATTGCTTACAAAACACATCTCTGAGAGTTTACTGGGTTTTCATAGCTGCAGACTCACCTGTATGTTATTGCGCATGCTCAAGTGAACTTTGTTTCTACTTTGGGCTTTCTGGTCTGCCGCCAACTCTTAACCTGAAATCGGACGCTTGTGTTAGCATGGAACTGACTCCAAGCTAATAAACATTGCCTTTTAGCAGGCTTATTAGCTTGAGCTCGGTACTGCACTAACATATAGGTATGGCTGTGACTCAGAGTGGGCTTAAATCCATCCGGGTGTGTTAATATACAAAGTGCATCTGCATCTGCTGCAGCAAGATATCTGCATAGGAACGTTTTGTGCTGTGAAAAGTAGGCAGCAACATCTCTTCCCTTCAAATGACTTTTCCTCCTCTCCTTACAATTTTGTTTTTTTATTGGGCAGCAGATCCCAGTTGTTTGCTTTTCCAGGAAAAAAATATTGTGGAAAAAATCTACTAAAACCTCCTTTGCCATGCATTTGCAAACATACCTAAAGGAAGCAGAAAGGACAAATTTGTAGCTTGCTGTTACCATGTGTTTGCAAACATATCTAAAGAAAGCAGAAAGGACAAATTTGTAGCTTGCCAAGTATGACGGATTCTTTTATGCAAAGCATTATTTATAAACGTGCCTTACTCGCTTAACAGATTTTGATGACTGCAAAATGTGGGGTGTTTGTGACCAGCTGTGTGAAGATCGTGTGGGACATCACCAGTGTCACTGTGTGGAAGGTTATGTCCTAGAGAATCATCGGCACTGTCGAGCCAACACTTCAGGTCAGTGTGCGGTAGTGCAGGAGTTGCAGGCCTTGGGGACAAAATAGCATTCAGATCAGTAGACATCAACAAGACACTCTGCATCTGCTGGGACCTGCAGGCTACTGGAGCTGGCTGCCTCAGCAAGACTGCCTCTGCTCAAAATCATGGTTTTGGGCTCCAATCCTCTACTGACATTCGCAGTTGCCTCTGAGCTCCTCCCTGGAGCCTTCCTTTATAGAGAGGAATTCTTGCTCATGTGGCAGGCAGTTTCCTGGTCTACTGACTGGACTTGTCTAGGAAACTTTTTTAGAATTGTGCCATGCAAGACAGTTTTGCTGAATTGTGAGCTCATACACTTGCCTGTGAGGGAAACTGTGGCTTCTAGTTCCCAGAGTGTGAGCTCTGCAGGGACGTGTGCCGCATACGGAGTGCGGTTCCTCAGCAGCAGCAGGTGTCTGCTCTTGGTTGTTCACCTCGTGCTCTGTTCTGGCAGCAGGTGCTGGGAAGCCTTTCTCTGTGCAGATGTAATAGTCTAACAGGCTTCTGTGTGAGGCAGGTGTTCCTGCCCACAAGAACTCAGTGCAAATGGGAGTCCCTACCTGACATGACTGATCAGCAGTCTTGTTTCTGTGCAAAGCATGAACTGCCCAGTTTCCTTCCCTTTCCCTCCTCCTTGAACCTCTTCTGCAGAGCAGTCATCATCTTGCAATTTTCTAAGTATGTCCTCCAAAATATGAAATTTTTGGAACTAGTGAAATATGCTTGGCTGTATTAGACATACATGGGATATGCCAGCACTAGGAAAGATTGTTCTCTTGAAAACCTCTGTATGCAAAGTTTTCCATTCACATTGATGTGACTTTTAAGCCAGTGGGTGGTTTATAGTTTTGTACAAGTTTTAACTAGCAGAGTTTTAAATATATATTCCTGACTTGCTCCGAGACTGTAAACAAGGCTAACAATCACCATTTACATTCAGTATTTAAAAGAGTGGCTTTTCCAAGGTGAATACTGTGATACAGTTTGCAAGACAAATCAAAGCAAGTTAATATACATGAAAAATGTTTATAGCTTTTAGGCTGAGCATTTATTTAAACCTTTGTGTTCAGTACATAATATGTAAACATTTCAATGGCTCTTTATAAAATAGCTTTATTACAGAGTATTTATAACTTTGTCTTCCTTGCTTTCAGCTGGTGTTGCATCAATTATTTTTTCTAATGGCCGTGATTTATTGATTGGAGATCTTCATGGAAGGAGTTTCCGTACTTTGGTGCAGTCCCAGAATCGCGGAGTTGCTGTTGGAGTGGATTTTCACTTTTACCTGCACAGAATATTTTGGACTGATACGGTACAAGATAAGGTGGGTAGAAATTTCAGGAAGAATATTTTTTTTGTGTGTTTGTGGAAGTAGAGAACAGTCAGGAGCAGAACGTGTTGATAGCCTTTCATTTTAGAGAGCAGATCCTGACTGTATTTTTGTTTTCTAACAAAAAAGGTCCTTGAAATGTTTTATGTTAATGACTGCGTTTTTCAAGCTATACTATTACATGTGACATATTAAACAAAGAATGCTTTTAGATGGGAATGTCTTGAGCAACTTTTAATTTTATTTGAGATGGAGTCCAAAAGACTAATTAAGAGAAATAGTAGACATTCTTTCAAAAACGGGCAAATTTTTCTTGGTAATTTTTTGAAACATAATAATTTTAAAATGTAAAACTTGTCTGCCTTCCAAGATGATAAAAATCAGATTTCTTCGTATACTCCAAATGGCACTGTAATTGAGCTTGGGTAAAAAATATTGACAGTATTTAGTGTAAGGAGTGAATATTTTGTTACTTCTTTTTTTTTTCCTAACTTAACCTTTTCTGCAGAATTTCATTGAAACAAAAAGAAGTCTCAGATCAAATGCTGACACACCAGAAGGCTCATGTTGGTTGTCATGCAGAGAAGAGGAGAAGCCATGGCGTGCTTCTTGCTGGCACCATATGGGGATGATTTTGGTGTCACTGTCATTATGAATCTATGTATAAACTGGAAACTAGTAGCTGCACTGAAGAGCCATGTTGATTCTAGTGGAAAAATTCTGTATGGCTATCAAATAGGGCAGTATTTGTCCACACACTTTTTGATGTGTTCAGAATTCTGTAGTTTCAGTTTTACTACAGTAGGTTCCCATTGCACTAACATGGCTGAATTAAGCTGGCATCAAATTAGAACTTTCAAAAGAATGAAAGTTCATACCATATCTGTGGAAGATGGAAATAAAAGTAATACAGGTTTTTCAACTGCATACCTAACATTGCTAGGAGTGCCTTTTTATTTGCCCCGAAGTATCTAAATCCTATTTAATTAATTAGGCTTAATTAATCTAATTCAATCGTAATAAGAACAGCTTGATCAAAGCAACAGCAATAAGAATAATGATATATGTTTAGTGTCTCTAGCTTTATGCCTTGTAATAAGTATATTATTAACGTGCTTTTGGTTGGCTTTTTTATTTTAATGTAAATCAATGTAAACTTTTGTCGCAAGATTTGCAAAGAACAGAATAAATGGTTAAATGATTTATTAGATCAATATTCTTCAGGCTTAGGTAATAATGAAAATTACATAACCATTTAATCTTTTCTTGTATATATTTACTTGTGCTGATCTATAATTTTGTTTAAATACATTTTAAACCTCGTATTCTTGTTGCCAAAAGGATGATCATTCCTAATTTCTTATATTATGGAGTGCTGCAATTAAGTATTTATCGGATGTGATAGAATTATCAACATCATACTGTTAGCTTCTTTTTAAGATAACAATGCTATTTCTCCTAGAGCGCAATGCTTTTAAAATTGTGCATAAATAAGGGAAAAAAAAAACAATGATGGTTCTTTTTGTTAAAAAAGAGAGCTTTTCTTTCCTTTTCCTCATTTGCAAAGTAATTTTTTCTTGCAAGTTGCCCTCCATTGCTGCTGTGATAAGAGCTCCCTCTCTTGTTTTTGACTGCTGGTCAGTGCTTTGCCAAAACATGTTCATTTGTTTTTAAATTAATGAAAATACTGTTTTTGCAAGGTTCTAGAAAAGCAGAGTACCTTTCTTTTCCTTTCTTTTTCTCTGAGCTCCCCAAGTTCTTTGCATTTGTTTCCAAATTTTTGCAGAAAGTCAAGCTAGGGAGTAATTTAGTGCATAACCTAGTTGTATCTAAATGCCAGTTGTGGCCTGGTGCTCAGAGTGATGAGAAAGGACAGGTGCCACATGAGTCATTTGATTAGCAAAACAGCTTGTGAGTAGTGTCAATATTTGCATTGTTTTCAGGTTTTTTCCGTAAATATTGATGGCTCTGAAATCCAAGAAGTTTTAAATGTTTCAGTGGACACACCTGAAAATCTAGCTGTGGATTGGATTAACAATAAATTGTATGTGGTTGAGACCAGTGTGAACAGAATAGATATGGTTAACGTGGATGGAACGAACCGTGTGACTCTTATTGCTGAAAACCTTGGAAATCCTAGAGGAATAGCACTTGATCCAACTGTTGGGTAAGTAATTCTGTGAAATAATGGTAAAAGACATCCAAGGTTCTTCACCACATGCCAAAGAAAGTGAAGTGAGAAATAGGTCAGGGTGGTCTTTTTGTAATCTAAGGTGAAAAAATAATTCTTGCTAGATTTGGTCTAAAATAGAAAAGGCAGGCCAGAAGGTGTGTTTTCACTGGATGCCAGCAGGGCCTCAAGCTCTGTTTTGAAAATATGCTGATTTTAAATGCTAAAACAGTTGGCAAATTCCATGTAAGATGTGACTTTTTTGTAAAATCTTAAGAAGTATAGTGTTTTTTTTTTTTTTCCTTTTTAGTTATTTATTTTTCTCAGACTGGGATAGTCTTTCTGGTGATCCTAAAGTGGAAAGGGCCTTCATGGATGGCACAAACCGACAGGATTTGATAAAAACAAAATTAGGCTGGCCTGCTGGAATAACCTTGGATATTGTATCGAAGAGGCTTTACTGGGTTGACAGCCGGTTTGACTACATTGAGACTGTAACTTATGACGGGCTTCAAAGGTAGGGGAAATATTATTCCTTGCTGTTCTTTGCAACGTACTGTTTTTACCATGTCCAGTTCAAAGGAAGCCTTGTATAATTAAATGAGATTCATAAAAGACCAAAATTATGACATAACTTGAAAATGATACATGTTGATGTATATGGTGTCATACTAGTTTTCTAAAATCCTTAATTACTCTGTCATGTTTTATCCTGTTTTTCCTTGAATTACTTGTTCTTTTTTAACAAATGTACTATTTTATATAAACCACCGCTATAATATACACATCTGATAGTTTTCTCTATAATATACACATTCAATGGTGTTCTCAAATATTTGAAGGTTATATATAGTTTTCCTGCCTCACTTCTTTGCATTCTTTTCTTGAATTTATTTAAATTGTGCGTCTTTGAAAGACCTCATTGTGCAGTGGGTGTTGATTTTTGCTCTTTTCTATCCAGTTTAAATCTCATTATATATCTTCACTGTTAGATTTAAAGTTACCACTTAACGCTATAGTGATGCCAAGAAATTCTGATGCTTTCTATATCAAAGCATTCAAGAAAAGAATTGTTGCATTTTTATGGGTCTGCTACATAAAGAATAGCATTTAGAAGCCTACCTGTTTCTCTACACTATTCACCTGTTAACATATTGTCTTGAAAAACAGTTCTTTGCTCAACTGACAAATTTATTGCTCAGTGTATTCGTTCACTTACAAGAGAACATTTTTTTTAGATGCTTCAATCTACATCTCTTATATTTTCAAGGAAGTTTTAAGGGTTAGGTATTGCAAGAATGTCAAGCACTTAGAAAAATCTTTGACTTTTGGCGATAAAGGCTTAGTTATTGCACAACAAAAATCTTTAAGGTAAAAGTCATGCAAGTGTGCAAGAATCAATGGCATGTTCTGCAAATAATTTTAAAACATAATTTGTATCCTTTCATGTCACATCTCCGAAGTCTGCAGTATGCATCTTAATCATGCTGGAGGTTGTCAGAAAATTCAGCTGATTTGTAGACCTTCCTTCACAATGTCAAGAGAATAATATTGTAGTGTATTGATATATTTTGTTTGAGGACTTGCTTCGTGTCGGTTAAATCTGTCTTGTAATATTCATTCAAAAATATTCTTATAATTTTTTGCATAAAATAGATATAATTTATTATCAGGCTTCTATTGGCTTTCTGTTGTCAGGAAGACAATATGTCTTTCCTGTTTCTGCAGAGACAGTTTTTTGTTTGTTCATTTTTAACCCAGTGCAACCATAAATTCTTTGCATTCACGACTTCTTGAATATTTTGAATTTTTATAGTTGTCTTTAATCTCTTTGGCTTCTCTCTAATTTTCTGTCACTGAATTGTTTTTATCTTCTTAAATTTTTGATTCCTCTTTTTATTTGCTATATACTGTGGAAGTTTCTAACATTCCTGATCTGTCCGTTTTCACTACTGTATATATATTTAGCTTTAACTCTTGCATTAGATTTTGTCTTTTCCATTTGTGTTTTAACTGCTTCTATTTCTATAAAAGCAGAAACTAATGAATGCATTAGTAATCCTGTATATTTTCTTTTGTCGTAAGAATGAAGTTGTTTTCTACATAGTATTTGGCAAATAATTAAAATACATCTTTGTAACAGGAGGACAGTAGCTCATGGAGGCTCTCTGATTCCTCATCCATATGGAATAACTTTATTTGAACACAGTATTTATTTCACTGATTGGACCAAAATGGCAGTGGTGAAAGCTAACAAGTTTTCAGAATCTAACCCTCAAGTGATCTACCAGTCTTCACTAAGACCTTATGGAGTGACAGTTTACCATGCTGCAAGGCAACCGTATGGTAAGGCAACAGATTTTTAAGAGAGGCTTAGGAAATATCTTACTTAGAGCTGGATAAAAACTGTATGAGACTGTTATGTTTTCGCTAAAGAAATGGTATCTATGATACGTGTACATATATACAGCTGATCTTGATTACACTGTGCTTTCATCCAGCTCCTCCAGCAAACAGTGTCAGACACAACATTTAAAAGCAGGTTTACTAAATGTATTTGAAGGAGCTAGACCTGTGCTAATAAGCAGTTTCAGACTTTTCTCCCTCCCTGCTACAATGAGGGAGTAGCTGGAAAAGGTTAACAGTTGAACATCTTGTTTGTGAAATATGTTTATGAGGGACCTATGTGTGCAAGCAATTGTAGGCTAACTATGATGTCAAGGCTATGTGCTGAGTATCCCAGGACAGTGCTGAGCACCTAGAATGCACGCTGAAGTCTCTGCTGGGACTTCAGTGCTTTCCAGGATTGAACAAGTGCTCTAAGATTTCTGTGGGATGCAGTTTCCACAGGGTTCTGTATAATTTATTGTAGATGCTGAAAGAAATCCTCAAGAATCAATAAAATGATGTCATTGAGTTAACAGATAAAGATGTAATCCTATTCATACTCTTTTTCAGTAAGAAATCCTTGTGGAAGTAATAATGGGGGATGTGAACACATTTGCGTTCTCAGCCACAAAACAGATAATGATGGACTAGGTTATCGCTGTAGATGTGTACTAGGCTTTGACCTGCACGTGGATGGACGGCACTGTGTTGGTAAGAAGACGCCTTCTTGTTGAAAGTAGCACTGTTCCATTAGCTTTAGAAAAGTGCTATTTCTAGAACATCATTCCTCTCTTCAGTAGCGTTGAGGGTTCAGTATGTGAAGAAGTTCATGTTTTTTTTCACAGATGGGTATAGTTGACAGATGTGGGTATAGTCATTTCAACCGTTGTTCATTTCAAGCTGCAACATCTTAAACTCACCATCTCCCACAAGCATTTAAAAAAGTTAAACGTGGAATGTGTCTAGACAATTGTGTGATTCCATGAATGCTTACCAGAGTGTATGTTTTGCAACATTTTAAATTTGTAAAGCAGTTAGCTCAGAACAAGATTGCTGCTTTCACAGGGATAATGCTTTCTGTACGGGGCATTAGGATCACAATAATAGTGCAGAAGAAGACATGGCCATATCAACTAATATTCTGAGTTAGGCTTTCTTTATCTTCTGATTTATTTCTTAGGTTCTTATATATTCTTATATATATATTTTTTCATTGTCTCCCATTCTTTCCGTTTCCAGGATATTGGTGTTACCAAAGGAAATTAAAGTTTTATGGCTAATGCTCACCTGTCAGATGCTCTAAATATACAAAGAATATCTACTTTATTCTTTTACAGCTGTGCAGCAGTTCCTGCTATTTTCTTCCCAGCTTGCAGTGCGGGGAATCCCATTCAATCTCTCCACCCAGGAAGATGTGATAATCCCCATAACAGGGAGCCCTTCATACTTTGTTGGAATTGACTTCTGTGCTCAGGATGACACCATATTTTTTTCAGACACAAGTAGAGACATAATTTACAAACAGAAAACAGATGGTTCAGGTGAGAAACATTGTTAAGAAGTGTGGAATAACTGTGGTAAGGGGAGTAAAATACATTTTTCTAAAAAGTAATAGAAAACTTGACATCCCAAGATAACACAGGAAAAATAAAATCAGTAATGTGGGAAGCATTCTTCTGCTTGTATTAAGGACACTAGGAAACATGTCTCTTACAAAGCTTTAAACGGTACAAAGTTGCCAAGGTCCTTTCTTCCTGAAAACATCTGCAGTGGCTGACTTAATGCCGAGATTTCTCCTGCATAGTAGTACTTGCTCCCATCCTTAGGCAAAGCTGGTGCTCTGATTAGTTTGTTTCTGTTTTATCTTTCCTTTATAGAGGTACCCAATGATGAGTACAAAGTACACTTACTGAAACTCCTAAAGATTTTGTAGATGCAGGTCTTGCATAATAATAAATCTTGATGTGATTCTGCTATCCACAGGCTGTTTCTCCTGCTCTTTGGCAAATCTGCTTGAATGTGCTAGTGAATTTAGTTTTTGTAGCACATCTCCCCACACGTATTTGCCAGAAACAGTCAGTTCATCCAGACTATTATGCCTTTCAGTAACATGAAACTTAGTTTCTCTTTTTTATATCCATGTCTGAAGAGCACAATATTTGTTCCTGTGCAGTAGTATAGAGAAAGAATGTTGCAACTGTGAAATTTTTGAGTCCTGTTTGTGGCAATGGAAGAAATTCTGTCTAATTTGTAATAATGTTCCACTGTATGTTGTGTCGATGTATAGCCTTCCTCAGCTGGTTTGATGCCATGGATCAGGGTCATGGTAGACAGCAGCTGGCCTTCACAGTGTAAAGAGTAGGTAGATCTAGTTGCTGAGAAAGATGTAACTAAGGGACCAAAAGATGAGTTCTCCTTCCTGATCTTCATTCATAAAATTCCCTGTAGTGAAAACGGAGTAATGGATTTATATCTGCTCTTCTCTGACTAGTATTTATTTTTCTTCTGTTGAGTTTGTGTTCCTGAATTTGTACCTGTTGAGTTTGTACCTCCTTCATCTAGAACACTTTGACCTTGGACGTTATCTTAAGGTAGCACGGAAGCAGCATTCTTACCACTAATTTTGTGATCAAAATAATGCATTCTTATTGTTTCCTCTGTTCTTAAACATTTCTTAATTATTGTGTGTGTTGTGAATTCTAGGAAGAGAAATCCTGACAGCTAATAGAGTGGAAAGTGTTGAGGATTTGGCTTTTGACTGGATCTCAAAGAATCTATACTGGACAGACCCTCGATACAGAAGCATTAGTGTGATGAGGCTGGCAGATAAATCTAGGCGAGCTATTGTTCAGAATTTAAATAACCCTCGATCAATAGTGGTTCATCCTGTTATTGGGTAAGTTTAACTTTGCTTCTCACTTGAAATGCTTTGGACAATTCTATGGTTTAAGCAAAATAATGAGATTATATTTATATCCCTCTCTGGATTTATGATAGGATTTGTATTCCTTTTCAAAATGCCATCTCTTTTCATTTCTCTTTTGTATGTTCCTTTTTACTTTTCTTTTTTTCTTGTATCTCAGGATTTAACACCCAAAGGAAAGGGCAAAACCATACACATTCCATGAGAAAGAAGTACCAAAGGATATATCTTTAAAACCACTTTAGTCTGTAGATAAATGACTGAAAGAACTTTGTTTGTATCATGTGGATAAGAAAGCTAATCCTTATAGTTAAAAGATAAAGTACCATAACTTTCTGTTATTGCAATTTCAGTCTCAGAATGCTAACTTTGTTTCCTTTAATTTTTATCTGAATTACTTTTTTTTTTAGACATATTAGATACTGCTGTGAAGCTCAGTTTTGCTTTGATAGGAATATTTAACTTCAGTGATGTTTTACTTCGGCATAGCCAACACTTGACCATACCAAAAGAGTTTCTTTTCCAGCCTGCTTTAACTTCCTGTAGATGGAAGTCAAAAGGATCAAGAGAAAATTCTTTATAAAACTCATGCTTTTTTGCAAGTATTACCTGGAGGATGCATTATCTTTTTGCTTGGTTCTTCTTCCCTGTCAGTAATTACATTAAATCCATAACAGTTTTGTCACAGATATGGACATATCTAGTCTAAAGGAACAAAATGCTTCCAAAGACTAGAAGTTGTTAGACACAGGACGAGTGCTGTGTGTACCACTACTGGTTGAGAAAGGAACCAACACAATTTTTTTTTTTTTTAAGGTCTGCAAAAATGTGATGTTGATGTTGCTCATGTATTTGGTCGGTTAAATACATTTCGTTAGTGGACTAATGGGTCTTTTGTCATGTGTCTTTCAGGTACATATTCTGGACAGACTGGTTCCGCCCTGCTAAAATCATGAGAGCGTGGAGTGATGGTTCCCATGCCTTGCCAGTTGTGAATACAACCCTGGGCTGGCCTAATGGCCTAGCCATTGACTGGAGGTATGAATGATGTGAGAGGAAGGCAGACGAATTTCTTGCCCAAATGCATTTTTTGCTTTAAATGTTTAGAGATAAAAAAAATTAAACAAATATGTCAAAGTATATACAGTGGCAATGCGGTACTTTCTTGTTGAAGACCTTATTTTTCAATTTGTTGAAAAGCCTATAAAATTCAGTTTTCAGAAATCTTCTTCTGCATCCTCTCCCCTCACCCCCAGCCTCCTAACAGATTTAAGATGATTATTTTAGAAAATGTTACTCCTACCTAATGGTCATAATATATAATTGAAGAGATTTGTCATTTTTTATTATTTTTAGTACTCTAAGGCTGTACTGGGTGGATGCCTTTTTTGATAAAATTGAACACAGCACCTTTGATGGACTGGACAGACGAACACTTGATCGTATTACTCAGATGACTCATCCATTTGGCCTTACTATTTTTGGAGGTAAGTCGGGCATTGAAAAATGGAATCTATTACCATCCCAGATTTTTTTCATGTTAAGATGTGTGAATATGTGAGACAAAATGCCATGGTTTCTCTAATAACAGCTTTTCTCATTAAAAGTAATCACTATTGAAAGCTTTTGTAATCAAGTATATTTAGTGCTGCTTGCTTTTGTATGTATTTAATTTTAAATCATTTGAGGCAGGTCAGTTAACTCTTTTAGTGTACACTGCAGATAAGAATCTGCACTGCACTAAGAATCACACCTACCAGACTGGGCTGGTTGCACAAATGCACCAGTGAGATGCATCACCTTTCTAAAGGTGGATTAGCATATGAGAGTTTTATTAAATGCATGTGGTGTTTATAGTTAAATTTATGTTGCATATAAAGAAGGGTATTAGCATCTGGCCCCTTTTGATATGTAAAAAGCTCTTCAAAATATTCCAACATTTTCTGGCACGTTGTTTTAAGGAACGATTTTTAATATTCTCTCAGAACTTGGGTCTGTTAAATCTTGCCATAAATGAAATCTGAGATGAGATGTTTTTTCTGAGTCAGATTTGCCTCTGACTGAAGGACTCAGTTCTGCTCTGTCAGTGGTAAAAGTGAATTTATGCTATCCTTCCTTATTTTTTAGAAAGGTGTTATGAAATATTACTCAATTTACATGAAAAGCCTTTATCTCATAATGTTGAAGCTTTTATATCATATTCTATTGTAACTATTATGTGTTAAATGTCTTTCAAAACAGGCTATGTCTATTTCACTGACTGGAGACTTGGTGGAATAGTTCGAGTGAGGAAGTCTGATGGAGGAGAAATGATTATTATTAGGAGGGGTATTAGTAACATTATGCATGTTAAAGCATATGATGCTCATTCCCAGATAGGTAAGCTCATTTGTTGTACTCATGAATGCGTAAGATGGGGAAAAAGATGTAAAATGACGTAAGAGTAGGTTTCCTCTTTCAATTGTAAAGATCACTTTACTGAACCATAACTGTGACATGCTGGGGAGGCATCACAGACCCTTGAAATCACTGGTGGTGTATTTCAGTGTTCTGCGACGGCGTGCCATTTTCCTCCATTGTCTTGCTGTTTTTAATAACTTTCTAAATTGTGATTATCATTCCATTGTATTCTGTGTAATTTTATCACTAATTAACAATCTTATGTGTCTTGATTTCTGGTAGAAGTTCTAGTTAGACTGCACTGCTTATTTTGAAGAATTAATATTAAAATATATTTTAATAATATAATATTAATAAAATAATATTAATCAAAACACAAATCTTAAAGTAGACATTACGCATAAAACTCCGTTCTTTAATTCTTTTTACTCAGCTGAACGCTGTGTGTGATCATCTAAAACAAGGATTTGCTAATTGCAGTTAATCTAATAAAACATGTAATACACCCGTCAGACAAGGGACCAGCCCACCTGCTAAGACTCACTACTTTTCTGGTGTCAAAATATTGGTCAAATCCCCAGGCTCATCTGACACAAAGGACCTTATTTGCTCTAGTCTCCTTTTTTCTAGACAGGTGTCAGAGTTGGGCCAGATTTCTTAGTATGTTTTTGGCTCCATTAAACATTTGTGTTGTTGAAGATTGTATAGAGTGGAGGACATGATTATGACCTAGTACCACTACAGCAACTTTCTTAATATCAATGGACTTGATCTTATTCTGCAGTGTGAGCAAAACCAGAATTTGTTACAGTATTTTGTGGTAAAATGTCCTAAAACAGTAAACATTCACTGTGCATTTTTAGTAGTTTTCAAGCTCTTAACAGTAATGTATATATTGATCTGCTCTATCGCTTTTTAAGGGTCTAACTATTGTAACAGAGGAACAAATCCCAATGGAGACTGCAGCCATTTCTGCTTTCCAGTACCTAACTTTCAAAGGGTTTGTGGTTGTCCATATGGCATGAAGCTGGCTTCAAATCACTTGACATGTGTTGAAGATCCATCCAACGAGCCACCAACTTTGCAGTGTGGCTCATACTCATTTTCCTGTGACAACGGAAGATGTGTGCCTCAATACTACCAGTGTGATGGTGTGGATGATTGTCATGATAACAGTGATGAACAAAACTGTGGTTCTTTAAGTAAGTAGTCCCTACAGCTTACAGTTAATACATACTGCTTGAAGTTCAGAAAGCATGGGGCAGCCTGATTTCCGTGGAATAATCATCCAAATTTTTAGCTGTGCATTTGTGAATAAATTGTAAAGTTTTTATCTCAGAAAATATTTATTCTGAAATTAATTGGACGGCATATAGGAAAATGGGATTCAACACTAGTGTCATAAGGAATACACAAAAATGCCTGTATCTAACTAGTTCCCCAAACTGAATTGGCTGAGTCACAGAAATGACTCTTCTCAGGGTGGCAGGGGGGGAAGCCTTTATTCTTTTCTTTTCTTTTTCTTTTTTTTTTTTTTTTTTTTTTTTTTACAGTCAAGTAAATGAAAAGCCCATTGGTTCATTTCCAGACTTAATTGTAAAATGGCTATATGACGTAATAGGTGCATGTTTCTTCAGAGTTAATTCTTGTTTTAAGTTATGCACAAGAAAATAGACCATGTTCATAATGATACTGCCATTTAATGCATAAGCCTAATAGACTAGAAATAAAGTATAAAATCTATCTTTTGGGGAAAATGAATACAACAAATGACTATTTGGAGAAATGCTTTTTTTCCTGTTCTTCAAATAATTTTGAAATGCTTGATATATATTTTTATTGCAATTCAAAAAATGTTACAATGCATTTCTGTCATATGCTGGTATGACTGACATATCTTTACTCCAAGCAATATGTGTTTTAGAACTTTATGCATGTTCTAGACATTGCGTAAGTGTTCTGAATAGTCTATCAGGGAAGGCAATTTTAGCAGGTCTTGATAATAAAGTATCTTCCTATTTTGTGTTTTTTTGTTTTTTTGTTTGTTTGTTTAGACAATTCTTGTGCCTCATCAGCTTTTACGTGTGCCAATGGACAGTGTATTCCAGGTCGCTGGCGCTGTGATAAACACAATGACTGTTTTGATGGCAGTGATGAAATACACTGCCCTACACAAGGACCCCTTTCATGCCCTGTAAATTTCTTCACCTGTGACAATAACCGGTGTATTCCTAGGATCTGGCTGTGCGATACTGATAATGACTGTGGAGATGGGTCAGATGAAAAAAACTGCAGTGAGTAGCAGAACTGTTTTTTTAAACATGTATATGTATCTCTGTGGGCATAAGAATGATAAATACAGCTAGGAAGAAAGAACTATACTAAAGTTAGAATAATACTTGTAGTGTGTAAGATGCAGAAAACTCACCTATTTTGAACAGTCAGAGCCAACCAGAATGCAAAAGAGTGATTTAAAAAAATTCAAGTGCAGCTGTGACAGCTGTTACGACTGTGCTGCAAAATCTGACATGTTGCAAGTAAGTAAAGTCCAGATATTCTAAACACGTGCTCAGTGAGTGATCTGTGTAATGACTAATGGTGTAGTCAGCTTATCTAATCTGGAAGCTTTTACACAGAAGTATATGTAATTATTTTGCAGTGAAATAAGACAGTAGTTTCTCTATTTTATTTGTGATTTTTCCTCACTGGATGGAATTGTGTAGTTACTTGGCATAGCTTCTTGCCTACATAAGAATAAATAATTACCTTATACTAAAATTTACGCTTGTAATTTATGTGATTGTCAACTGCTGCATTGCATACTGCAAGTCAGTGACCAAAAAGAAAACTAGAGGAGTTTATTATCATTCCTAACAGCTTTTGCAGGTACCTGTGAACCTGGGCAGTTTCAGTGTCCTGACCATCGCTGTATCGATCCATTCTATGTCTGTGATGGAGACAAAGACTGTGTAGATGGTGCTGATGAACATGACTGCAGTAAGTATAACTTCATTTGTTGGGTGTTTCTTTAGTTGTTTCTTAGATTCACCCCCTGAAGTGTCTTTGATCTTATAAGAGACAGCTGCAACATGCAAAATACATGATAAATCTGTAAGAAGAACCCTGTGTTTGTGATGCTTATTTACACTTTTGCAGTGTAACTTTTGATCTCCAGGCTGGTAATAGGGAACTAGACCTGTTTCTTTTAAGTTTTCTGTGAATTCTAAGATTATTGCATTTTATGTGTCCTAGGGAAATCAGAGTCTTGAGTGGAACCTGGATTCCCTATATCTGGCTTGAGTACCTGTAGAAAAATTAGTTCCAGTCTAGTCCTGTAAACTAAAGCAAATAGCTAACATAATGCCTTTTATTTTGTAGTATACAACTGCAGTGCCACACAGTTTAAATGTGCAAGTGGAGATCAGTGTATCAGTACTTATTATCAGTGTGATGGTGTTTTTGATTGTAATGATCACTCCGATGAGACTGACTGTCGTAAGTATAATTAATGATGAAATAAAAGATTTAGGTATTAGGTGAAGATTCTAAAAATGTCCTTTATCTGTTATAGTTGCTTTATTAAAGTGTTGGAACTGTAGTGATTGTTACCTCAAAGTTCTTTTTTCTCTATGACTTGTCTTATAGAGAGTTCTTCTGCATAAATTTCAAATATAGTCACGTCCAGCTTAAGAGTAGCTTTTTATGGCAAAAAGTAGAATTTTTTCCATTTGGAGCTAAAGTTTTCTGTTATTTTACACCTGATTCTTAGGGTTTAAAAGTAAAATTAAGAAGTATATACAGTTAGAAAAATGAAAACTTTATACCCGTGGTTGTAAGGTTGGAAGTTTTTCGTTTGAATCATTACTTCGGCAACACTGGCCCATGGAAAATGTTGTTTCAGTAAATTCCTTCATGTTGTTTTGGACATATACCAGGTGTAAACATCAATGTGAGCTTACTCAAAATATAAAGTAGGAGTCATTTCTGGTTCTGAAATATCATGTAGATGCGCTGATTGGAGGTCTTTGGCCAGATTTACAAGTGGCACATTTCTTCATAGTACTGAAGATACTTATGCAAGAACTGAACTGAGCCTTGCATTTTTGTGTCCCCATTGAAAACATTTAATGTCACTCTTTTAGCTACAAGACCACCAGGGATGTGCCACCAGAATGAATTCCAATGTCAGTCAGATGGCAGTTGTATTCCTGTGATGTGGGCATGTGATGGCCATCTTGACTGTGCAGATGGGTCGGATGAGCATCATCGGTGTCCTGCCAGGACCTGTCCTCCATCCCTTTTCCGCTGTGACAATGGCAACTGTGTCTATCGAGCATGGATCTGCGATGGTGATAATGACTGCAGAGATATGAGTGATGAGAGGGATTGTCCGACTCAGCCTTTCCGGTGCCCCAGCTGGCAGTGGCAATGTCCTGGTCACAGCATCTGTGTGAATCTGAGCAAAGTATGTGACAATTCTGCCGATTGTCCTAATGGAGCAGATGAATCTCCGCTGTGCAGTAAGTTACTGTCTAAGCACCTACAACAGCTTTCACTGACTTCAGTTTGGAGGGTTTTATACAGCAATGCAAGAATCAGCTTTGTGCTCCTTTAAATGTAGTAATTCACAAATTTCCTTAAATGTAGTATGCTTTGAATTCAAATTAAATGTGATTCAGTTTTAATATTTTCTTTTAAATGTCTAACTTCAAGAATCATTGGAAAAAAAATTCCTAAAAGCTCATTTGCAGCCAAAATTTGTGTTTATGTTGATTATGAATTAAGTGTAACTCTTTTCTCTCTTTCCTTCCTTCCTTGTCCTTAATCAATGCACACTCTCAGATGAACCACAACCAGGTATGATTATAAGCAATATTAAATTATTGTCTACTAATATTATTTTAGATTCTTAAGTGTACAGTAAATGACTTGTATACTTTCAGCTAGTTTTGAAAATGTTGTTATACCTACTCAGCAGACAGTCTTCTGACTCTACACACTACCCCTGTGTGTGTGTGTGCATGTGTCTTGCATAAAATATCATCCCCAGTAGAACCTTGTATTGCATAATTGATGCTTGTGCAGTCACAGTCTGGCACCAATTTTAGGCTTGTAGTGCAATTGCCTAGTATTAAATTTAAGATGGGAAAATGGTTTTTTTTTTTTTTTTGTTAAATATATACTTGTTTCCTTCCTCATCCCGATTCAGACCAGGAGAGCTGCTCTGACAATAATGCTGGCTGCACTCATGAATGTATTCAGGGGCCCTTTGGAGCTCAGTGTTCTTGTCCTGTTGGATATCAGCTTGCAAATGACTCCAAGACCTGTGAAGATATTAATGAATGTGACCCCCCTGGCTTTTGTAGTCAACATTGTTACAATGAAAGAGGGTCTTTTCGGTGCTACTGTGATGATGGATATATTCTAGAAACTAATGGGAGGACTTGCAAAGCTGCAGGTAAGGAACATTGACATCAAAACCTGAAGAGTGACAACAGCGTCTGCAAAATGTCCATCATTGCCATTTTCATATTGTTGTCTTTTGAAAGAGCTGATGCAAACAGCCATTTAGAGTTCATGCCAGATGATCTGAGTGTTACAACTAACAGCTGGAGGGTTAATTGGTAACTGTTACTTTCTTGAAACAAACCTTTAAATTAACACACCACGTTTTTAATGTTGGAATGATGAAAAAGAACCTTCTAGAGAAAAGCAAATCTGAGCTTTATTTTAGAGTTCAGTGCCCACAAAATATATAAATCCCAGCCTTTTCAGAAAACTTAACTAATATATACACTTTGATGCCAAAACCATGTTTTGGCATGGTTTAGCAGGTATGGTGTTGAAGGGTTTACGGTTGGACTCGACCTTGAAGGTCTTTTCAAACTATTATGAATCTATGAATCTATGATATGCCTTATACCCTCACATATATCCTTATACTCTTACATCTCTCAAAAGCGTAACTGCCAGCATTGCTCTGTATCTTTTCTATAGCCATAGCAGAGCTGGTTTCCACAGGTTTCCTGTCTTAGGAATATCTTCAGTCTGTGGAAGACTTCTGTATTTTTCTTCTCAATAGGGGAATAAAATTTAATTTGAAGTTTCTAGGAGACTACTGTCTTTACAGTTGCTGCCTTACAGTATGAACCTCTGCAGAGATATATAACCCTAGCAGCCTACGTCTGTCATTTCATTCTTCTCTTTGGCCTCCAGTTGGTCTGAAGGGGGGGAAAAAAAAGGGAGAGTGGCTGACTGGTGAGACAAGTAACTTTTGGAGTCAGCCATCCATAATGGCTTCTGTGGATGTTGTAGGCAAAATGGACAAAGTGGAAGGGAAAGGCCTCAGTGCACAGATACGACGCTAGAAGGAGAGTCTGGCAGCAAAAGTATGTGGTCGAGAAAGAGTGGGGAAGACTCAGTGTAGATCAATAGATCCCAAGGTCAGGATGGAGAGAATGAATATGATAGAATAATTTGGTCTGGAATTGATTTGAATTTCTGTTTTCTGTGTTTATACAATAGCTTTGACACCATAAAACCATTCCTCAATGTTACTTTTCTTACAGAATTGCTGGTGAATTACTGGTTTGTTTTTGTTTCTTCTCCTTTGATAGAATTTGGAAATCTTCTTTTGCTAGTGGCAAGCCGTAACCAGATTGTTGTAGACAACATCACTTCTCAGTCACACAGTATTTATTCTCTGGTTCGAGATGGGAGGAATATTGTGGCAATTGATTTTGATTCAGTCACAGATCGTATATTTTGGTCTGATACAACACAAGATAAAATTTGGAGTGCTTATCAAAATGCGACAGACCGAAAAATAGTAAGTTTTCACTGAGTTACTCTTGTCTTTTCATTGTGGAGAGAAAGGGAAAATCCAGTATCTGCAGGTAACAAAGAGCAAAAGGCAAATCCCAATATAGTGAGAAGAGAGGTAACAGAAAGGTAAACAACTCTGTAGATATTAAACCAACATTTCATATAGCTTTCTGAAAAAGAAAATCCACCAGGAGAACCCTATTTTAACACCAGACTGTAAAAAGATTTTTCCTATAGTAGATGCTTATTTATGTGAAAGATCACAGAAGTTGGTAGGAATGTTGAGTGCATCTTTTCTTGGCAGTTTGTGTGCGTTGTCATGCACTCTGTGTAACAGCTCTAGAAATGGTGTGATTCCCTGTTTTCTATAGTTACGGGGGACAGGGTAACAAATTAATATCAACTAGCTTCTGCTGTCTTTCTCTATGCCTTTTTTTTTTCTTTTTTTTTTTTTTTTTTTTTTTTTTTTTTTTAAAAGTTTTTTTGGTGGGGGGTACCCCGGGTTGAAAGATTTG